>APFE030853846.1:0-87509 GCA_000404065.3 Pinus taeda | reverse complement strand
ATAGGAGTCTAAGGAGTCACAATATAATCCAGCCGACCTAACAATAATAATATAAAGCCACAAAAATAACAATAGAGGAATTCTATGGGGCACAGTAATAACAATATGGCGACAATAGAGGCACAACAATATTAATAAGGGGTACAACTACAATAGTAATGGAGTAATCACTAGTATTATAGGGACCCAACATACTTTCTCCTTAATGAAAAAACGTCGCCCTTATTTTGAAGTTGAGATACGGAGAGTAAGTTCATCCTCAATCCTGGCACATGTAGCACATTGGTTGCTCGAAGCTGCTCTCATGCTTCGGGTTTGAAAGACTACAGTACCTCTTCCTATGGGGGTACACTTTTCCTTATTTCCCATGGTGATCTGAAAATTCATCCTTTCTTCCTAATAATCTGAAAAAAAATTCTCGAATTCCTATCATATGCCAGGAAGCTCCACTATCTATATACCAAACCTCAGAGGAGGCAGATCTTGCTAGGCAAGTGACTTCTTCTTCCAATCTGGAAGATAACATAGAATAATCGTGATCCATGTCCCTTGTGCTTTCTTCTAGAAATCTGCGTGAGTCCCTTTGAGTTGATTCCTCTGCATCATGCTTTTGACCCATAACCTATTCTTCTCTCCTATTGCCGGATCTCTGCTCTGATACAATGTGAAAATTTCTAACCCAAAATTCTATTGCAACAACTGATTTATTTCACCTACTTATTCTTCACAATAAGTTATTTACGAAATCCTTTCAACAAATATTAAAATAAATTCTATTGTAGCTATCACATAATTATACAGAGAAAATACATACACAATAACCAATCACATCAACATTTGTTTTTGGACAATTGTCCCTAGAAAAACCCAATATGGGAAAACAGGTGCAGCAGATGAGGGTTTTATTAATCTTTAGCAACAATTGCTTTTACAAGGAATGATTTTACAGAGAAACTGAGAGAAAACACCTGAGACTTTCCCCTGGAAACTTTATGTGTTGATTTGGGGTAGCATCGGATGTGCTCTAGCCACAAAAATTGGTGGAGAGGCTAAAACACATGAGATCTCCAATACCCAGAAATGGTTTGGGCAGATTCTAAATAGTTTGGCAGATATTAAAATAAATAATTATTTTTAATGGAGTTCCTAAGTCTAAACTTAGGGAAAATAAAATATTAATGTGTATTGGTATAAAACTGTGTTAGAAGGGTCCAAAAGTCATGGATCAAGCCAGAGTTAATCTTAGCTGTTGGTTAGGGACTTAATCTTGGCCATTGATTTGTCAATGAGAAAAGTATATAAGGAGGCTTGAGGATCACTTGGAGAACACACCAGAGTGATCAGTCATTCTATTCTCTAGAGCGGGGTTTGCTAAGAGAGATAGAATCAGTGATTAGTAGTGAGGTGCAGTGAATACCAAAGCAGAGAGGCAGAGAGATAGTATCGGGAGCATCAGCGCAGAAGCCGGGAGAGAGGGACGCAGAGCCAGCGAGAGGCCATGCAGAGCCAGCTAGGGCCCACGCAGAGGTAGCCAGGAGCTGCGCAGTGCCTCAGAGAGCCAGCGTGGGTGATGCAGGGGCTCTATAGGGTGATGCAATGCCTCTAGAGGTTGACGCAGGGGTTATTGGGCTGACGTAGTCCCTAGAGGCAGACGCTGGGGTTTTCATGGATCTGATTGGAGCTGTGAGTTGTCGGAGTGTTTATCCGAGCTTTTAGCCGGAATATCTGCTTCCGAGTAGAGAGGTACTACTGCCAAGAATATTCTTTGTTGGGTGAGCTGGTTTTGGCACCCAGATTGTATTCAAAAACTACATAATAATAAAACCCTCAGATATCTGCACCGGTTTTCCCGCATTGGTTTTTTCTAGGGACATTGGTCCAAAAACAATGGTGTCACTTGTGCGCTTGTTTTGTTTCCTTCAATTGATGATCTGTAATGTGTTGAGCATGTACTTGTATTTATTTCCAGTATTTACATGGTAAATATCTTGTTAATTAACAGAACAAGCAAGTAGGAATAAATCAGTAAAGTACATGAAGGGTTTCTAATAGTTAGACTTAGAAATTCCAACATGGTATCAGAGCGTGGTTGCAGATCACAGGAGAACTGAGAACATTAGCCGAGCAGAGCAACAACAACAGAAAACAGTTATCCCGAGTGACAAAAGTTGTTCCTAGCAGAGTAGTAGCAAGGAAGGGGTGATGCAGTGCCTGCATCATCAAGATTGAGCCAGGAAGAGGCTAGCGTAGAGACTGAGGATGGCAAAAAAAGCTCACGCAGAGCCATGCAGAGACCAGGAGGATTGACGCAGTTGGCTAGGGGAGCATTTCAGCTAGTCCCTGATTGCGTAGAGCCTAGGAGCTCTAACCTTCAGTTTGTTGGGGTTTAGGAGGCTGTGGGTAAGTTACAGAGTGTTGCGGGTGGGGTACTGTAGTCAAAATAGTGCCTAACAGGGCAAGGCCAAGGAGGAGGGAGTTGCTACCGAGGATTTCTAGCCGAGAAATCCAGATCAGTGGTGCAGCTGCACTAACGATTGGAGTGGGGGCATCTCGACATTGGCAGAAGGGTTTCCAGGAGGGAAATCAAGGCTCAGAGGGAGTCATACCAAGAACTTCCAGGAGGGAAGTAGAGGAGCAGCGAGATGGCAGTGAATGAGGTAAGAGACCAGGATAGGCTGGACAGAGGCTCAAACTTCGTAGTCTGGAAGGTCAGAATCTTATCCATTCTAGACAGGAATCGTATCAAGCACTTTGCCTTGAGAACGATAGCGATCCCAGTTGACCGAGCCGATAATGACAAGTACGAGGAGGCAATGGCGAGGGCCAAGATCATCATCCTTGACGAGGTCAAAGACCATGTAATACGGTAGTATGACATATTGTCGAAAAGGACACGACAAATGAGATGTGGGAGGCCCTAAAGAAATTGTACTAGCATACTTTTGTGCAGAGAAGGATGTTACTAGAAAATCAGTTGCGGCCATTCCAGATGCAGAAGGGAGAATAGATTGACACCTTCCTTGGACGATTGAAGGAGATCCGGAATCAGCTGACTTCCATAGGGGCCACGCCAGATCAAGAATTGATGGTGAGAACAGCCTTGAACACAATCTCTGAAGACTCGGAGATGTTTGTCCAGAGCATAATGGGAAGGGCGACCCTTCCAGATTGGGAGGAAATGTGGGTGGCTCTTCGCCAAGAAGAGATCAGAAGGCTAAGCAAGGCGGGAAGCAGCGGCAAGGCGATCGGAATCAAGGAGGAGGAGGTGGATGTTGCCCTAGTATCTGAGGGAAAGCGGAAGAAATGAAAGAAGGACCTCTCCAAGGTCAAATGCTTCCACTGTGGGGAACTGGGTCATTATGCGACCTAGTGTCCAAGGAAGAAGAGCAAGGGAGAGGCCTCCGAGACCAAGGTTGCGCCAACAAGGGTAGAGAAGGAAGTGGAGATAGACGATGACTGTGCCATGAGTGCACACTCACCACTTGAGCGGAAGTGGGGAGACATTGAGTTGGAGTCAGAAGGACTATAGGCAATGAGGGGCAGGATCCTCGAGCTACCCAGCCTCTTGGATTAGACCTTGCTACGGTAGCCCCAAAGAGGAGTAGTAGTACTGGCAAATGTCAGTAGAGACGGATGCAGATGGAGCAACAGAGGGAGCTACAGTGTAGGACAGCGTGAGGCAGTAGTGCGAGAAGCACGGGAGTGTTGCACCAGTGCAAGATGTCACAGAGAGGTGTGCAACGGTGCAAGATGCATGGAATAGTTGCAACAACGCAGAGGTTAGAGAGGGAGCACTTGTCAGTGACAGAGGGAGCTTCAACATTGGGAGTATTTCTAGCCTGATGGAGATGTCAGAGTTGGGAGATTAGTTACTTACTTCTCAGTAACTGAGTTGTAATGCAACAATTAGCAGTGGCAGTGCTATGGGCAGCACGATGCAGCATGATGAGAGGGGTTGCAGTGCAGATGCAGTAATGGCAGTGTAGGACCATGGGCAGCAACACAGATGTAGAGGGAGTTGTCGTACAGATGCAACAGTGGAAGTGGAAGGGCCTAGCATCAACAATGGGATCGATGTCGGGTGATCAGGGTGATGCTCAGTGAGGAGAATTACTAGACCACAGTCCTCGCTAAGAGGGAGTGTTGATTTGGGGTAGCATCAGTGTGCTCTAGCCATGAAAATTGGTGGAGAGGCTAAAGCACATGAGATCTCCAATACCCAGTAATGGTTTGGGTAGATTCTAAACAGTTTGGGAGATATTAAAATACTTAATATTTTTAACAGTCCCTAAGTCTAAACCTAAGTTGCACGAAACAGGGAAACAAGTATGAGTTTCCGAAACGGGCACGGGTATGAAACGTGATCCCCCCAAATTTTGAAAGCGGGGAAACACAATATATCTATATATATCTATATTAAAACATTTAAGAAATAATGTGCAATCATAAAGCATATATGATACATTCTAATTTATTACATTATGATTAAATTGTCAATGCATAAACTATAAGTCTCTAAATTTACATCACATTTACTCATGAATGATCACATAATGAAAATAACGATATCCAAAATCAGCCACGAGAAATTTCTAATTTCTTGTCTCATGCTTCATTGGGAGTCTCCTCCTACATAGTCGAACGACCTTAGTGCTCTTGATAACATACAAGTTCCATACCTTAGTACCCTACGTGCTCTTCATTATTGGGAGTCCCCCCTGCATAGAGGGGTTGTTTCTCTTGATTAAATACAAGTTCCATACCCTAGTACATCACAAAATCCAATGGAAACATTGCAATTCCTCCAATCCCGAAATCCTAAAAAACAGATAAGTTTGCTAGATTTTGAGTGAGATCTAAAATTCTACTTTCTCCATATGAAATCCAATGAGGGCGAAACCACTCTCAAACATCCTGAGTCATTTCATGGTAATATTAAAAATTTAAGTAAAAGTCACTTTTACTTTAAGAATTTAACATTACCATGAACTACATATCAACACTAGGGCCATCGGCTTGAACATTAGGCTGCCCCATTCAAAAAATCTTCTTTTTTATAACTTGAGAGGCATCTAGAAGCATCCATAAGATATTTTAGTCGCCCAATAAAAAATTAGAAGCCAAAAAATAAAAATAAAAAATACAAGAAAAGTAAAGTTAGAAGAGGAAACTCCGTTGTATGGCCTGGAAACTTGTTTCCGACCGTACTGGCCATGTTTCCTCCTCAAGAAATGGGCCAGTATGGCCGGAAATGAGTTTCCAGGCCGTACGGTATGAGTTTCCTCGTTTTTGTTTCGTTTCCGGCCAAAAACAGACCCTTCTCCAATGTTTCTTGCAACTTAGGTCTAAACTTGGGGAAAATAAAATATTAATGTGTATTAATATAAAACTGTGTTAGAAGGGTCCAAAAGTCATGGATCAAGCCAGAGTTAATCTTAGCCATTGATTAGGGACTTAATCTCGGCCATTGATTTGTTAACGGGAAAAGTATATAAGGAGGCTTGAGGATCGCTTGGAGAACACACCAGAGTGATCAGTCATTCTATTCTCTAGAGCGGGGTTTGCTAAGAGAGATAGAATCAATAATCAGCAGCGAGGGGCAGTGAATACAGAAGCAGAGAGGCAGAGATATGGTACCGGGAGGATCAGCGCAGAAGCAGGGAGAAAGGGACACAGAGCCAGCGAGAGGCCACGCAAAGCCAGCTAGGGCCCACGCAGAGGCAGCCAGCAGCAGCGCAGTGCCTTACAGAGCCAGCATGGGTGACACAGAGGCTCTAGAGGGTGATGTAGTGCCTCCAGAGGTTGACGCAAGGTTTATTGGGCTGATGTAGGGCCAGGAAGGGCTAACGTAGTCCCTAGATGCAGACGTTGAGGTTTTCGTGGGGCAGATTGGAGCTGGGAGTTGTAGGAGTGTTCATCCAGGGTTTCAGCCGGAATATCTGCTTCTAAGTAGAGAGGTACTACTGCCAAGATTATTTTCTGTTGGGTGAGTTGGTTTTGGCACCCAGATTGTATTCAAAACTACATAATAATAAAACCCTCAGATAGTTGCACTGGTTTTCCTGCATTGGTATTTTCTGGGGACATTGGTCCAAAAACAATGGTGTCGCTTGTGTGCCTGTTTTGTTTCCTTTAGTTGATGATCTGTAATTTGTTGAGCATGTACTTGTATTTATTTCTAGTATTTACATGGTAAATAACTTGTTAATTAACAGAACAAGTAGGTAGGAATAAATCAATAAAGTACATGAAGGGTTTCTAACAATTAGACTTAGAAATTCCAACATTCTGACACCTGGGAGACACTTTTCCCACTTCTGCATCACTTTGCGTGGCTCTGCGTCCCTCTGCGTTAGCTTGCGTGAGGGTTGTGTCTCCCTTGGGTTGCGCCTCCCTTTGCGTTGTCTCTCAATGTCCCTGTGTCACCTCCTCCTCATTCATTAACTACAGTTGATGCCCTCCTCTTCTTCCACCCTGCAACTCTCGCTCTGAAATCAATCTCCTTCTCTTTGAGAGTCAATTTCCTTGAGATATTGAGATCTGTCAGTTTTTCTCCAAATGATTCTCAAGTCGTCTCTTATACTTTTCTTGTTGATGAATCAACGATCGAGATTAAGTCTCTAATCAACGGCTAAGATTAAAACAGATGTGGTCCTTGTCTCTTAGAAGCTTCTCACCCTCATCTTTATTAATACCCATTAATATTTTAATTTTCCCAAGTTTAGACTTAGGAACCCATTAAAAATATGAATTATTTTAATAACTCCTCATCCGGGTGGAATTTCTCCAAACAATTTCAGGGTCTTAGAGATTTCATGTGCCTTGCCTCTCCACCAAATTTCAAGGCTAGAGCACATACGATGCAACCTTTTATCGCACAGATTGTCACAACAACACTCAGACCGGGGGCTGTCACCCTGATTCCCGATCTCTCTGTTTAAGCCGTCTTTCGCGGCTAAGGGGGGTAGACACTATGGGGTAAAGGATGACCAACTGTGGACCAGTTGGGTTGGGAGACACAACAAGGCAAGTTAGATTTTAGAAGTTAATGGACCAGTGCTTTATGGAGTTAATGATTAAATGATTATTTATTAAATGTCGTAGAAGTATAAACCATGTAAAAAAAAATCATTTATCATCAAATAACCCAAGTGATGTTAGATATTCGCACAACGCCTTAATAATGATCCAACAATTAAATTTCTAAAGAATGAGTGCTTTAAACAACCACGAAATTTAAATGCTGACCAGATTTCAAAAAGTTAATCTCCAGATATAAACATTTTAAGCACATTTAACTTCACCACAACAGAGAAAAGACTTTAAAAAGAATTTCCAATTTTTAATTAGCCTTTTTCAGAAATTTTTAATTTTATATATTTTTAAAATTTTAAGTCTAAAAATTAAACAAGACTAAAATCCTAAATAAAATCTAATCTAAACTAAAGTCTTAAAAAAAATATTTTTTTTAAGTTAAAAAAAAAACAAAACTAAAAAATACAAAATGAAGCGTAACTAACTAAGAATAAATATATATATTTTTTTATATAATTGAATTAAAAAAATTAAAACTAAACTTAACTAATCTAAAAAAATAAACCAAAAAATTAAAGCTAAACCTTTAAATGATGTTATTTTTATTATTTTATTATTTTTTAATGATTTTTAAAGATTTTAAAATGAAACAAAACTTAAAATCTAAGTCGAATCTAAATTAAACTAACACCTAATCTATATACACAAGATATAAAATCTAAAAACCTTAAATCTAAACCCTGAAAAAGAAAACCTTTTTTATGATTTTGTTATTTTTAAATTATGAGACTTTTTATTTTATTATTTTTTATGATTTTTAAGATTTTAAAGATGAAACAAAACTTAAAATCTAAGTCTAATCTAAATTAAACTAACACATAATCTATATACACAAGATATAAAATCTAAAAACTTTAAATCTAAAACCTGGCCAAAAAAAAGAAAACACCTTTTTTATGATTTTGTTATTTTTAAATTATGAGACTTTTTCTTTTCCTTTTTTTTTTTAAACTTAAAATCAAAATAGAACAAAGCTGGAATCTAAAATATCTAAAGCTAAACTCTAAAATTTTATTTTCATTATTGATTTTTTATAAAACTAAAATCAAAACTAAATCTTAAAAAAAATGAGACGGAACTTTTAGATTTCTAAACTATAAAGAAAAGAATCAACTCTAACAAACTTTAGCCTAACTTAAATCAACGCATATGCATCCTAGAAATAAAATAAACTACCTACGCTAACCCTATGAAATCAGAACATACCAAAATCGAAACGCTTGTTTATTTGCTGGTTTGATGTGAGAATGAGCGTTCGAAGGTGAGCAGCACACTGTGGATTTGGATGTTTGTTGTATGGAGCTCGACGGCCAGTCAATGGACAATGTGAAGATGGTTGAGCGAAGTGTGGACAGCGTTTGGACGAGCTGCAATGAAGTTGCGCGGGTTTGGAAGCACGTTGGTGCAAGTAGGAAGCAGCTGCGTGGAAGTGTATGGAGCAACCAGCGTGTAGGTTTACGAGATATGGAGATTTTTTGATGCAGGAGCCACGAGGATCAAAGACTGTGAAAGCCGCGGATGGGGAAGGAGTGCAGATGCTGGAGCTGAAGGAGTATGACGCAGCAAAGAGAGAGATCAATACGTAGATGACCAATGGAGCAACGTTGGAGCTATATGAGCAAAGGGCAGCGTGGAGAGGCAAGGAAAAAGCCACGTTTAAAAAATAAAATAAAAAAATGACTACGTGAGGAAGCCGAGGGGAGCTTGCTGCGTAGAGGGACTGGCAGCAACGCAAAGAATGGCCAGCGGGTGGTTGATGGAATTGTTTAGCAGTGAAGAGAAGTGGTTGTGTGAGATTTTGAAAGGACGCAGGTTGACTGCGCACGAATGGGTAGCATTGAAGGCTGCGTTGAGGAGGAGCAGAGCAAAAATAGCAATGCTGAAACTTGGCACAATCCAGGAGCCTCCTCAAAAGAAAATTTAAAAATTTTTCCTACAACCTGAAGACAATGGAAACAAACAGCCAGAACCTGAAAATGCAAAAAATAAATGAAACCGTAAAAACCCTAAAAAACCAGCTAAATAATTACAGTATTTATAGATTTTCGACTCTTAAGCAGCCAGATCTGTCAATAATCCACAGTGATATTTTCAGAATTTAAAACTTAATGTGAGATACTTCAGAAAACCCTTCACGCATTCATAAAAAATTTCAAATGATAAGTCGGGATCAAAACTGGCTGGGCTCTTTCAGAAAACGCAATCTGGGAGTTGGCTGGTTCAGCCGAGAACTTCCCCTAACGCCCGATAAACTCAAAACTAAGATTTCCTGCACAACTTAAAATCACCATTCACATAAAGGGAGAAAACAATAGTGAAATCCAAATCAAATGGAGATCCCTGCCATTATATTTCAGAATCTAAACTATCATTCAAGCCCCAGAGATCAGACAAGATACCTGTGCCTAGATCAATCTTCATCAAGCTATTATAAATGGTTGAAAATAAAATTATGCATAAAAATAAATCATCTTACAACATATCCAGAAGAGTAATAGCAGCAAGATTTCAACCCCAAATTCTTTCTTTATTGCACAAAAAATGACTACAAGAGAGCTTTCTTTAGCACCAGACTCTCAGATCAAATCTGATCTCAAATGACCCCTAACACCCTATTTAAAGGAAAATTTCCCAACGGCTAGTTCGAGTGATCCATGTCAAAATGATCTCGACCGTCGATAAGGATCAAGATTTCTTTTAATCTCATCTGTTGAATTTTTAAATGCATTTTAATATAATAAAAAAATTAAAATTCTGCATTTATTTACTCAAAAATTTGGACTTATTATATTATTTTTTAATTTCATTTCTTTTTAATTTATTATTAATTTATTATTATTTATTTTTTTAATTTCTTTAATTTTAAATGGATCCTCCGAACTTAGCCTTTGGGAAATCAACCTAGGACTTAGGACTTATGAGGGGATTAAACATTTTCTAACCCTCAAGACACTTTACATCATGACTTTTACAATTTTACATCTCAAGGGGAAAACCCATTTGACATAGACCCTCATAGACCACCCAGTTCTGCAACCAAATATAATCTAGCAGATCAACGCACGAAAACTCTACTGATCATGGATCGGTGAGACAAAAACCCTTCCGGAACGTAGATTATCACTAGAAAATTAGGTTTGCCTAGGCAATTTACATACATACCTCCGATCTGCTAAGATTATTTACAATTTATACATGCAGACTGGGTTTACAACATAACATGATCAGGTCGACGACGACTGTCGAATGGCACAAACACGTCGATCAAGCGTTATCCCTTTTGCAAAAAAGGGGGTGTACTGCTATGGGTACTTGACACGTAGTGGTCAACACTACCCAACATTAACATAAACCTTGCTGAAGAATATTTTTTACTAAAAAAAGAAGTTGTGTATTCTCCCAAAGTTGGGTTTCCTAGGGTAAAAATATTGTCTCTTTTATGCATGGTTGTCTTTTTTGTGATCTTTACTATTTCCATTGCATTTACTGTTCAAATTTTTTGAAATGTAATTGTTCAATGATAGAAGTGGCATAAACACTGCTAAAAATCATTAGGAAGTAATCACCTAGCAGAAAATCGTATTCTATTGCACTAGCCTTAGAATTTCAACATGGAATCAAAGCCTTGTTGAAGTCAACCTAAGAGACCAATATTTAGTGTTGACCAGAGAAAGATTTATGTGTGGTGTTTGACGAGAACATCATGGCTGCTCACATTGAAGATGTTGATGTTGATATTCCAAGACAAGAAGGGAAACTTGAGGCTATTCAGGTTGATGGCAAATTTACTCCTTTGAAGGAAGGGTTGTTACCAGAGCTTGAAAAGAACAACACTGATGACCAAATGAGTGAAACCACTATCGAAAGAGATCTAAAGTTTCATAAAGAATTTGATCGATGTGAAATTTTTTTGTAGTTGAATCCAAGGGCATATATCTTGTGCTTCAAGGGCAATCCCATCTATGATGATTATGAAAGATTCATACACCTATGTTCTAGTAGTAAAGTATTTATGAAAATCAGTCCAAGAAAGTTTTGCCCATAAAATTTGAGTAGGATGGTGTTGCCACCAAAAGTGAATATTATACCATGAATGTTTGCTTGGAAAATGAGCAGTTTTCTCTTGACCCTATTAATGTGAAAATTTCTGAATCTAACAAATCAGAAATCCTACTACAGTAACCTGATTTGCATTACCTGTGAGAATTTCTGAATCTACACATTAGAAATCCTACTGCAATCACTGGTTTATCATCTCCTACTTGTTTTTACATTCAACAAGTCTTTTAATCATTTAAACACTGATGAAAAACACTACTGCAGACTACACTGACATACGGATCATAAACTAAAATAGATATGAGACAAACACACAAGGGACATTGTTATATTTGGACAAACATCCCCGGGAAAATGCAATTCGGGAAAACGGGGCAGCATATAGAGGGTTTGTATTATTAAGTGGATTTTTGAATACCACTAGGGTGCCAAATCTGGCTCACCCAATAGAGAATAAATCTGGCAGAAGTACCTATATCCGAAGATAGATATTTTGACAATTCTAGCAACTGGATGATCAATCCCCACAGATGACAATTGTTGTTCCTAGTGTTGGGTAGCGATCGTTGCTCCAAGCTATGCGCTGGAACTACGTCACCTCCTTTAGGAGTTATGTCACCCTCCCAGTGATCTTCCCTTGCTTAGAAGTCAATATGCTGAATTGTTGCTCTCTCTGCCTCATAGAAAACCCCAACACTGCTTGTAAGGGACTACGTCAGCCCCTCTAGCTTTTGCGTCACCCTCTCTAGAGCTACGTTGTCTCTCCTGCTGCTACTCTGCCTCTCTGCTATGTATCCTCTGCCTTGGACTGAATTCCCTCTGCCGAACTACCCCTATCATTGCAATTCAGATCACTTAGCTCGACTTTCTCAGCAAACCATGCCCCAGAAAAATCGAACTCTTTGATCTCTTGGTGTGCCTCCAACTGACCCTCAAGCCTCATCTTATACTTTTCCTATTGATGAATCAACAGTCATGATCTAATCTCTAATCAACGGCTAATATTAGAACTGGATTGATCCTCATCACTTAGAACCTTCTCACCCATACTTTTATTAATACACATTAATATTTTTATTTTCCGAAGTTTAGACTTAGGAACCCATTAAAAATATTAATTATTTTAATAGCTCCTCATCTGGGTGGAATTTTTCCAAACTATTTCTGGGTTCTGTAGATCTCATGTGTTCTATACCCTCCACAAAATTTCGAAGCTAGAGAAAATCCGATGCTACCCAAAAAAACACTCCCTCTTAGGAAGGAATGTGTTGTAGCAACACTTCACCATAGAAACATTACACTTATCTACTGCATCAGTCCTTTGTGCTGCTAATGCTTGGCCTGCTGCCCTTCATCCACTGCACTGCTACTTCTTGTACTGCTGCCCATGACTCTGCCACTGTCACTGCTACATTTGTACTACAACTTCCTCTCAAAATGCTGCCTCATGCTACCCATAGCACTGCCTTTGCTAACTGCTCCACTGTAGCTCAATTGCTGAGAAGTAAGCAACTGAAACTTCACCCAAACACTGACATGTTGGTCAGTCTGGATGCCTCCTGATGCTGAAGCTACCTCTGCTGCTAATGTGTGCTGACCCTCTGTTGCTACTGTGCTGCTGCAAACTACTTTGTGCTCTCGCACTACTACAACATCAACTGCACTGCCTCATATATTTGGCACTCTAGCAATGCCATTGTCGCTCCATCACACCTCGCTCAAATCAACACCCGCCATTATTCTACTGTCGTTAAGGGCTCCCATAGCCGTATGTGATCCAAGATTTTGGGCACCTCAAGGATCCTACCGTCATGTAGTCCTCTCGACTACAACTCCATATCGCCCCACCTCTTCTCCAAAGGCGCATGAGCACTCATGGCACAATCGTCATCCTCACCATCCTTGTCCGCTTTTTCTAGAGCGGCCTTTGATTTAGAAGCCTCCCCCTTGCCCTTCTGGGGACACTGAGTGGCATAATGTCCCAGCTCCCCGAAGTTGAAGCATCTGACCTTGTTGATGTCTTTCTTCTTCCTTTTTTGCTGCCCCTGCTGTCTCGCCGATGCGAGAGCTGCATCCTCCTCCTCCTTCTTGACCCAGGTTACCTTGCCGCTACTCCCTGCCTTGGTCAATCTCCTGAGGTCTTCTTGTCGAAGAGCTGCCCAAATCTCCTCCCAACTGGGGAGAGTCGCTCTCCCCAAAATACTTTGGACATATGTCTCCCAGTCCTCGGTAACTGCATTCAGGGCAATCCTGACAATGACTCAGGATCTGGTGTAGACCCACGGGAGTCAACTTGTCGCGAATCCCTTGCAACCTGAGAAGGAAGGGATCTATCTCCTCTCCTTTCTGCATCTGGTCCTATCTCAACTGATTTTCTAATAACATCTTCCGTTGCACGGAAGAGCCCTAGTACAAGGTGGTCAGCGTCCCCCACATCTCCCTTTGTTGTTTCCTTCTCAGCAATGTGTGGTACATGATCTTTGACCCCATCTAGGATCGTGCAATTTGCCTTCGCCTAGGCCTCCTCGTACTTCTTTGTCGCATCAGCATCAACTGGAACAACAACCACTTTCAAGGCATAGTCCTTGATGCGATGTTTATCTAGGATTGTCAAGATCCTGGCCTTCCAAATGACAAAATTGGATGCTCCGTCCATTCTGTCCTGATCCCTCAACCCATTCATTGCCATCTCTACTCAAGAATGGGATTGGTTCTCTTCTCCATTTCCTGTCGTCAATCTAGTAGGACTTGGATCTAGATTCCTTGGGCGCAATAAACCCTTTAAGGAACAAGCTCCTCTCTAGACTCCCTCCGAGCCCTGATTTCCCTCTCAGAAATCCTCCGGCCAATTGTCAAATCAGTCCTCTCCAATCCTCCTTTGCTGGTGCAACCCAGATCTAGATTTCTTGGCTATAAATCTATCAAGGCAGTGATTCCCTCTACCTTGGTTCAGTCTCCTTAGACACTATTCTGCACCAACAGAAACAAATCCCACCAACTCCTTAAATCAGAATCTACTCAGCTCCCTTAGTCTTGACAACTAAAGCATATGAGCCCTGTAGGCTTTGTGCAATCACTGCGTGAGCTGGATCAACTCCCCCTGGCCACTACGTCAATCCTTCCTAGCTCAAAAGGATGACGTGGCACTACGTGAGCCTGATCTGCACCCCTTTGCTTCTGTGCTGACCTGGATAGTTGACGCAGCGATTGCGTGGGCTCCTTCCACCTTTTGTGGCGCCCTCACATGGCTCAGAGTGCTGACGCAGGCACTACGTGAGCCTCTGCATCACCTTCTCTGCACTGCATCACTCCTCCTTGTGCGTCTCTGGCTCTCGAACAACGCTGTCACTCGGGACCGCTGCTTTTCTGCTGCAAATTCTCTGGATATCTTGGCTGGTGTCTTCAGTCTCCTATGATCTACAATGCTCTGATACCATGTGAGAATTTTTTAATCTACACATCATAAATCCTACTGCAATCACTAGTTTATCATCTCCTACTTGTTTTTACATTCAACAAGTTATTTAATTATTTAAATATTGATGAAAAATGTTGATTTGGGATAACATCGGATGTGCTCTAGCCACGAAATTTGGTGGAGAGGTTGGGACACATGAGAACTCCAATACCCAGAAAGGGTTTGGGAAGATTCTAAACAGATCAGGATATATTAAAATAATTAATATTTTTAATGGAGTCCCTAAGTCTAAACTTAGGGAAAATAAAATATTAATGTGTATTAATATGAATCTATGTTACAGTGGTCCAAAAGACATGGATCAAGCCAGATCTAATCTTAGTCGTTGATTAGGAACTTAATCTCGGCCGTTGAGATGTCAACAAGAAAAGTATAAAAGGAGGCTTGAGGGTCACTTGGAGAGGTACACCAGATGATCAGTGATTCTATTGTCTAGAGCGGGGTTTGCTAAGAGAGATAGAATTAGTGATCAGGAGAGCAGCTGAGGGGCATTGAGTACAGAGAAACAAAGAAGGCAGAGATTATGCCGGGAGAGCGACACAACAGCCAAGGAGGGGAATGCAAAGCCAGCAAGGGTTCATGCAGGGGCAGCCAAGTGCTGTGCAGAGCACCAGAGGGGCCAGAGGAGTTAACGGAGAGGCTCCCAAAGCTGACGTAGGGCCTCCTGAGGCTGACGCAGGGCCAACGTGTGACAAAGAGGGGTTGACGCAGTCCAGAGTGGGCAGACGTTGGGGTTGCAGGAGCAGTTTTTTGCAGAGGAGCTACCGAAAGGGTTTTCCGAGGTTTCAACTAGGAGATCTCTCTCAAACTGTGAGGTATAGCTGCTGAGGAAATTCTCTGTTAGGTAGGCTAGTTACAACACCCAGATTGTACTCTGATATTGCTTAATAAGAAAACTCTCAGATAGTTGCATCAGTTTCCCGCATTGGGTTTTTTTGGGGACATTGGTCGAAAAATAATGGGTCATGTGGTGTGTTTGTTATTGTTTCCTTTAGTTGCTGATTTGTAATATGTTGAGCATGCACTGGTGTTTATTTTTAGTATTTACTTTGTAAATAACTTGTTAAAGAAAATGAACAAGTAGGTAGGAATAAATCAGAAAAAATGCATGAAGGGTTTATAAACTAAGTAAACTTAGAAACTTCAACATGGTATCAGATCGTGATTGCAGATCACAGGAGGACTAAAAGACATCAGCCGAGCAGAGCAATAGTAGCAGAAACAGTTATCCCAAAGTGACAGAAGTTGTTTCTAGCAGTGCAGAAGCCAAGAAGTGTGACACAAAGCCAGCCAGAGTCGTGCAGAAGAATTCGGGAGCTGCGCAGAGCCTTAGAGAGGCCAGTGTTGCTGACGCAGGGCATCCCAGGGCTGACGCAGACCCATCTGGGGTGACGCAGAGCCAGCATGAGGTAGAGAGGGGCTGACGCAGTTCACAGAGAGGCAGTTGCTAAAGTCTAGAAGGCTGCAGAAATATTGCAGATTGGAGCTGGTGAGGTACTGTAGTCAAAACAGTACCTAACAGAGCAGGGCCAAAGGAGTTGTGACCGAGGGTTTCTATCCGAGGAACCTAGATCAGTAGTGCAGTTGCACAAGACGATCAGAGTAGGGGGCATCTCGACAAGTGGCAGAAGGATTTCCAGGAGGTAAATCAGGACTCAGAGGGAGTCCAAAAGATAACTTCCAGACAGGAAGTAGAGACTCAAAGGAGTCGAACAGAGAACTTCCAGGAGAGAAGTAGAGGAGCGTCATGGTACTACACGGGGTAAGAGACCAGGATAGATTGGATGGAGCATCAAACTTCGCAGTCTGGAAGGCCAGAATCTTATCAGTGCTTGACAGGAATCGTGTCAAGAACTTTGCCTTGAAGGTTATAGCTATCCTAGTCGACCCCAATGATAACGACAAGTACGAAGAGGCGATGGCGAGGGCCAAGTGCATTATCCTTGACGAAGTCTAGGATCATGTGGTACCACATATAGCCGAGAAGGAAACGGTAGTTGAGATGTGGGAGGCTCTCAAGAACTTGTACCAGCATACTTCTGTGCAGAGAAGAATGCTGCTCGAGAACCAGATGAGGTCGTATCAGATGAAGAAGGGTCAATCAATTGACACCTTCCTTGGAGGACTGAATGAGATCCAAGACCAGTTGACTGCTATAGGAGCGACACCGGATCAGGAGCTTATGGTGAGGACAACCCTGAATGTTGTCTCAGAAGATTGCGAAGTGTTTATCCAAAGTATCCTGGGCAGAGGGACTCTCCCACCTTGGGACGAGATGTGGGCAGCTCTTTGCCAGGAAGAGATCAGACGGCAGTCGAGGATGGGTAGCAGCAGCAAAGGGATCAGGGTCAAGGAGGAGGAGGAGGATGTGGCCCAAGCATCTGAGGGAAAGCAGAAGAAGCAGAAGAAGAAAGATTTCTCCAATATCAAGTGCTTCCACTGTGGGGAGATGGGTCATTATGCGACCCAATGCCCAAGGAAGAACAGTAAGGGAGAGTCTTCAGAGACTAAGGTAGCGCCAACACAGGCAGAGAAGGAAGTTTTGACAGACGATGACTGTGCCATGAGTGCACACGCACCACTTGAGCGGAAGTGGAGAGACATCGAGCTATAGTCAAGAGGATTACAGGCGATGAGGGGTAGGATCCTTGAGGTACCCAACCTCTTGGATTAGACCTTGCTACAGGAGCCACGACGAGGAGTAGCAAGATTGGCTGAGTGGGTAGAGAGGGATGTAGATGGAGCAGCAAAGAGAGCTACAGTGCAGGAGTCCCAAGACAGCGCAGAGCTAGCAGGCTGCAGCAGTGCGAGAGGTACAAGAGTGTTGCACCAGTGCAGGAAGGCACAACGAGGTGTGCAACGGTGTGAGATGCAGGAGAGTTGTTGCAACAGCGCAGAGGTCAGAGAGAGGGAGCACTTGTCAGCGACAGAGGGAGCTTCAACATCAGTGGGTGTCTCTAGCCCAACAGGGAGGTCAGTTGAGAGATCTATTACTTACTTCTCAGTAACTGAGTTGCAGTGCAGCAGTGGGAAGCACGATACAACATGATGAGAGGAGGTGTAGTGCAGATGCAGTGCTGGGAGGAAGGACCAACAACAGCATAGATGTAGAGGGAGTTGCAGTGCAGATGCAGTGTTGGAATAAAGGACCAACAATAGCACAGATGCAGAGGAAGGTGCAAGCGGATGCAGTGCTGGGAGAAAGGACCAACAACAACACGGATGCAGAGGAAGTTGTCATATAGATGCAACAGTGGTAGTGGCAGAACCATGGGCAGCAGTACAGGATGCAGTAGCGCAGAGGATGTTGGGCAGGGAGGCCTAGCATCAACATAGGTACCGATGCCGGATAGTCATAATAATACTCAGCGAGGAGTATTGCTAGAGCACATTCCTCGCTAAGAGGGAGTGTTGATTTGGGGTAGCATTGGATGTGCTCTAGCCACGAAATTTGGTGGAGAGGTTGGGGCACATGTGATCTCCAATACCTAGAAAGGGTTTGGGTAGATTCTGAACAGATCAGGAGATATTAAAATAATTAATATTTTTAATGGAGTCCCTAAGTCTAAACTTAGGGAAATAAAATATTAATGTGTTTTAATATGAATCTATGTTAGAGTGGTCCAAAAGACATGGATCAAGCCAGATCTAATCTTAGCTATTGATTAGGGACTTAATCTCGGCTGTTGAGATGTCAACAGGGAAAGTATAAGAGGAGGCTTGAGAGTCACTTGGAGAGGTACACCAAATGATCAGTCATTCTATTCTCTAGAGCAGGGTTTGCTAAGAGAGATAGAATCAGTGATCGGGAGAGTAGCTAATGGGCATTGAGTACAGAAAAACAGAGAAGGCAGAGATTGTGCTAAGAGAGCAGCACAGTAGCCAAAGAGGGTGACGCAGAGCCAGCAAGGGCTCACGTAGGGGCAGCCAAGTGCTGCGCAGAGCACCAGAGGGCCCAGAGGAGTTGACATAGAGGCTCCCAGAGCTGGCGTAGGGCCTCCTGGGGCTGACGCAGACCAAGAGAGGCTGACGCAGCGCCAACGTGTGATAAAGAGGGGTTGACGCAGTCTAGAGTGGGCAAACACTAGGGTTGCAGGAGCAGTTTTGTGCAAAGGAGCTGTGAGAAGGGTTTTCCGAGGTTTTAGCCAGGAGATCTCTCTCAAACAGTGAAGTATAGTTGCTAAGGAAATTCTTTGTTGGGTAGGCTAGTTACGGCACCCGAATTGTACTCTGATTTGCTTAATAAGAAAACCCTCAAATAGCTGCACCGGTTTCCCGCATTGGGTTTTTCCAGGGACATTGGTCCAAAAATAATGGTGTCATGTGGTGTGTTTGTTGTTGTTTCTTTTAGTTGCTGATCTGTAATATGTTGAGCATGCACTGGTGTTTATTTTCAGTATTTACTTTGTAAATAACTTGTTAAAGAAAATTAACAAGTAGGTAGGAATAAATCAGAAAAAAGTGAATGAAGGATTTCTAAACTAAGTAAACTTAGAAACTTCAACAAAAAACACTACTGCAAAGTTCAAACTACACAAACATACATATTGTAAAATGAAATAGATATGAGATAAACACACAAGGGACACCGTTAAATGTCCCTTGAAAAACCCAATTCGAGAAAACTGGTGCGGCATATCGTGGGTTTGTATTATTAAGTAGATTTCTAAATACAACTAGGGTGCCAAATCTAGCTCACCCAACAGAGAATAAACCTGGCAGAAGTCCCTCTATCCGGAGACAGATATTTTGACAATTCCAGCAACTGGATGATCAAACCCCACATATGACAACTGTTGTTCCCAGTGCTGGGCAGCGATGGCTACTCCAAGCTCTGCGCTGGAACTGCATCACCTCCTTTAGGAGCTATGTCACCCTCCAAGTGAGCCTCCCTTGCTTAGAAGTCGATATGCTGAACTGCGACTATATTTGCCACACAGAAAACCCCAGCGTTGCCTCTAAGGGACTACGTCAGCCCCTCTAGCTTTTGTGTCACCCTCTTTGGAGCTGCGCTATCTCTCATGTTGTTGCTCTGCCTCTCTGCTATATTTCCTCGGCCTTGGACTGAAGTCCCTCTGCCGAACTGCGCCTCTCACTACAACTCAGATCACTTAGCTCGACTTTCTCAGGAAACCACGCCGCATAAAAATCGAACTCTTTGATCTCTTGGTGTGCCTCCAACTGACCCTCAAGCCTCCTCTTATACTTTTCCTGTTGATGAATCAATGATCGTGATCTAATCTCTAATCAATGGCTAAGATTAATATTGGCTTGATCCTCGTCACTTAGAACCTTCTCACCCATACTCTTATTAATACACATTAATATTTTTATTTTCCCAAGTTTAAACTCAGGAACCCATTAAAAATATTAATTATTTTAATAATTCCTCATCCGGGTGGAATTTCTCCAAACGATTTCTGGGTCCTAGAGATCTCATGTGTTCTAGCCCCTCCACAAAATTTCAGAGCTAGAGAACATCCAATGCTACCCAAAATCAACATGACCTACTTGTGTTCTTTATTTTAACAAGTTATTTTCAGAATTATTCATAAAATATTAATGCAAATACATTGAAACCTACTCCAATATACAGATCAAGTACTAAAAAAATAAATGAGACAACTACACAAAGGACACACTTATTTTTGGACTAAATGTCCCCGGAAAAACCCAATGCGAGAAAACCGGTGCAACAGATATGATGGTTTTATTATTATGTAGATTTTTGAATACAACTAGAGTGCCAAATCCATCTCACCCAACAGAGAACAAACCCGGTAGAAGTACCTCTATCTGGAGGAAGATATTTTGCTGGATCGAGCAACTGGATGAACAAACCCCACAGGTGACTGCGTTGTCCCTAATGCTGTGTAGCGATGGCTACTCCCAACTCTCCATTGGGACTGTGTCACCTCCTCTAGGAGTTGCATCACCCTCCTAGTGAACCTTCCTGACTCAGAAATCGATCTGCTAAACTGATGCCTGATCTGCCTCACAAAAACCCTAGCGTTGCCTCTAAGTGATTGCGTCAGCCCTCCAGCCTCTGTGTCACCCTCCTAGAGCTGCGCTGTCTCTCTCTGGTACTGCACGGCCTCTCTATTATGTATTCTCGTCCTTGGACGAAAGTCCCACTGCCAAACTGCCCCTCTCTGCACTAGAAGCTTACTTTGAAATTCTCAGCAAACCACGCCCTAGAATTTCGATCTAGCTCAAGTGTTACTCTCCTTGTGTGTGTTCTCCAATTGACCCTAAACCTTCCTTTATACTTTTCTTGTTGAGAAATCAATGATCGTGATCTAATCTCCAATCAACGGCTAAGATTAAATTAGACTTGATCCTTGTCACTTAGAAGCTTCTCACCCATATTTACATTAATTCACTTTAACTATTTTAATTTCCCAAGTTTTAACTTAGGCGTTGTTAAAAATAATTAATTATTTGAATAACATGCACTTCGGGTGGAATTTCTCCAAACGATTTCTTGGTCTTGGAGATCTCATGTGTTCTAGCCCCTCCACAAAATTTCGAAGCTAGAGAAAAAATCAACACTCCCTCTCAGCGAGGAATGTGTTCTAACAATACTTCCCAGCAGAAGTATCACACTGATCCATGGCATCGATCCTCTATGCTGCTGATGCTCGGTCTGCTGCCCTTCATCCACTGTGCTGCTACGATCTGTATTGCTGCCCATGACATTGCCACTGTCACTGCTGCATCTGTACTGCAGCTCCCTCTCAATACGCTGCAACATGCTGCCCATTGCACTTCCACTGCTAACTTTTGCATTGCAACTCAGTTGCTGAGAAGTAAGCAACTGAAAAGCCACCCAAAAGCTGACATGCTGATCATTCTGGATGCCCCTTGACGTTGAAGCTACCTCTGTTGATCTATGTTGACCCTCTGATGCTACTGCGCTGCTGTTGTATCTGCTTTGTGCCTTCCGCACTGCTGCAACATTCCACTGCGCTGCTTCAGAATTTGGCGCTCTAGCTCTGCCATTGTTGCTCCATCATCCCTCGCACCAACTGACTCCTGTCATTCTGCTACTGTCATTAAGGGCTCCCATAGCCGTATTTGATCCAAGAGTTTGGGCACCTCAAGGATCCTGCCCCTACTGTAGTCCTTTCGAACTACATCTCTGGATCACCCCACCTCCCTCCTGGAGATGTGGTTTCCATCTCTGCCAAAAAATGTTGAACTGGTTCTCTTCTCCCTCTTTCGCTGCTTCCCCAACAAAACTCGGATCTAGATTTATTTGACGCTAGAAATCCTCTAAGGAACAAGCTCCCTCTAAATTTCGATTTCCTTCACAAAAATCCTTCTGCCAAACACTATCGAACCACCCCTCTGTGATCTCTCTTTGCTGCTGCTCAACACTAGATCTAGATTTCTTGGGAAGAAATCTTCTGAGGAACTGATTCCCTCTACTTTGCTTCTGCCCCACTAGGTACTATTCTGCACCAACAGAATCAACACCCCACCAGCAACTCCAGATAAAATCTACATTGCACCCCCAGCAACTGGAAAACCGAGAATCAACAATCTCTGTGCTTGCCTAGTAACCACTGTGATGCCCTTTATAACAACAACGTCACCCAATCAGGCTGATGCAGGCTCTGTGTGAGCCTCCCTTGGTGACTGCGTCACCCCTCCTCTTGGCTTGAAATTGCACTACCTCTTGGGACAACTGTCTTCACACACAAATTTTCCTCTGTCCTTTCACTGATGGCTTCAGTCATCCTTGATTTGCAATTGCTCCGATACTATGTGAAATTTTTTTAAACTAACAAATCAGAAATCCTATTGCAGTAAATTGATTTGCATTACCTACTTGTGTTCTTTATTTTAACAAGTAATTTTCAGAATTATTCAGAAAACATTAATGCAAATACACTGCATCCTACACCAATATACAGATCAAGTACTGAAAAAATAAATGAGACAACTACACAAAGGACACACTTATTTTTGGACTAAACATCCCCGAAAAAACCCAATGTGGGAAAACCGGTGCAACATATATGAGGGTTTTATTATTATGCAGATTTTTGAATACAACTAGGGTGCCAAATCCGGCTCACCCAACAGAGAATAAACCCGGTAGAAGTACCTCTATCCAGATATAGATATTTTGGCGGATCCAGCAATTGGATGAACAAACCCCATAGGTGGTTGTACTGTCCCCAGTGTTGTGCAACGATGACTTCTCCTAGCTCTGTGCTGGGACTACGTCACCCTCCCAGCGAGCCTTCTGAGCTCAGAAATCGATTGGCTGAATTGATGCCCGATCTACCTCACAGAAACCCCAGCGCTGCCTCTAAGTCACTGCTTTAGCGTTCCAGCGTCTGCGTCACCCTCTCTGGTGCTACACTGCCTCTTTGTTATGTATTCTCGGCCTTGGACGAAAGTCCTACTTCCGAACTGGCCCTCTCTACACTAGAAGCTTACTCCGAAATTCTCAACAAACCACACCCCAAAATTTCGATCTAGCTCAAGTGCTGCTCTCACTGTGCGTGTTCTCCAACTGAACCCAAGCCTTCCTTTATACGTTTCCTGTTGAGAAATAAACGGCCATGATCTAATCTCTAATCGACGGCTAAGATTAAATTAGACTTTATCCTCCTCGCTTAGAAAATTCTCACCCATATTTACATTAATTCACTTTAATTATTTTAATTTCCTTAGTTTTAACTTAGGCACCATTAAAAATAATTAATTATTTGAATAACATGCACTCCTGGTGGAATTTCTCCAAACGATTTATGGGTCTTGGAGATCTCATGTGTTCTAGCCCCTCCACAAAATTTCGGAGCTAGAGCACATCCGATGCTAACCAAAAAATCAACAATTAATAGATCACATGTGATGCGTGGCTACATTATGTGCCCTAAAAATAGTGTCACTAATGAACAACACAGTGAAAAACTTTTTAGATCAAATTTTGATGTTTCTTTGATTCCTGAAAATGGAAGTGAACGTAATGAATATGATGGCATATCTTATAATCCAAATTTATGCCCAAAATATGAACAAGGTGTCATTATTGGTCATTGGGATGAAATCCTCACTAAAGATGGAAAGCTATAGGGAATTGATTAGTTTGATGATGATGTTTCTCATGATTTGGACGATCTATTATCTCAGAGGAACAAACCCAGTTGAGCAAGTGGATAACCAGCCTATTGGAGAGACAACATTAGAAACCTAATGCACCAGTTCCAGCCCACAAAATAGATGTATAGTAGATCACAACCTCATCAAAATGACATTGTACTTGAGTTGATGCCCAGGCCAGAAGAGGATGGTTTTGAAGATTGTATATTCACTGTTAAGGCTGCTAACAAATTTGACGACATATATTTTATATGAATGCCAAGGATTAGGTCTTCAATAGAATCTAAGAGTTCAAGGTTCAAGTAGAAAACCTTACAGGGAAGAATATCAAGGTTTTGAGGTCAGATAATGGAGGAGTATACTTCCAGGGAATTTGATAATTTTCTGTGAGGTAGGGATGAAGAGGGAGTTGACAGTTTTATGAAACCCTCAACAATTTCTTGCTTGATCAAGAGATAAGTACTTCCAATCATATTTTTTTTCTTCTTGTTGACTTTTTGGTCAACCTCTTGCCCTTTTATTTTGTATGCTTTGGATATCAGAAAATGATTACTTGGTTATGCTTTTTCCTTTTTTTTTAACATGACCTCCTGAATGGGGTTTCCAGAAAGGAAGAGTAGGTTTATTGCGGAGGATGCCAAGGCGATGATTCATGTAGTAGATGGCAGCATCGAGAAGTATGAAATGAGGTTTGTGACAAGAGGGTTTTCCCAAAAAGAGGGAGTGGATTACGAGGATACTTTTGCTCCAGTTGCTAGATGGTTGGGTTCTTGTATGACATGAGGGCTCAAACATACACTTAGCATGAGTGATTGTTTGCACATGTTGATAGGACGGTGCCAGATGATTGGAAGAGCTTCCAGTTTAGAGGGAGCAGATAGTCAGGTAGAGTGGAAGGAGAAGCCTTCCAAGAGGATGTCATGGGTTAATAGTGTCAGAATAGATGCTTAGAGATGAAAGGTCTTTAGGAGCAATATGCCTTCTATGAGGGGACCACTCCAAACAACAGGGTATGCTTCAGTGATAGAGGGAGCGAAAATGGAAGAAGGATTTGATTTCGTAACAAATGGAGCAACCAAGATTTCCACATGAAGATCTACTTCAGTGTCAAAGGGAGCACCCAGTCAGGGTGACTAGAAAAGAACTGTGGTGATGGATCTAGTGAAGGAAGCTGGCTAATTTATGGTTGAGCTGAGACATGCAACAAAGCATGTGTTGGGGTATCTGCATGGTGTAGTTGGACATGCTGCAGAAGGGAGCAATGAAGCTCTAATACATATCCACAAACGAGCAGATTGTAGAGATTCTCACCAAGCCTCTGTGTAGAGCGAAGTTTGTATACTTCAAAGACAAACTTGGCGTGATGCATGATTTCTCCCTCATTGAGAAGGAGTGTTGATGTTTTTGCAGCTTGCAGAATAGGGCAGACATTCTCCCATGAATTCATGCTGATTTGGCTAGGGGAGAATGATACGTTCACCCATTGCGCCATGTTGATTTGGCAACAGGTGAATGGCCTAGAGTATTGATGCTTGCAGGATTGGGGCAGACTTTCTCCCATACAACCATGCTGATTTGGCTAGGGTCATGTGGATTTGAGTAGGGGAGATTGATACAATTATCCATGGATCCATGTTGATTTGCCTATGAGTGAATGGCCCAGGGAAATTGCAACATAGGGCAGACATTCTTCCATTAGAGCCATGTTGATTTGGCATCCAAAGGGTTATGTTGATTTGACTACAAAAGAGTGATACATTGACCTAAGATGCCATGCTTATTTGTCTGTGCAATTCCGATTTTGCCAGGGGTGAACGGCCCAAGGGAAAACCTTCTCCCTAGAAACCATGTTGATTTGCCTAGGTCATACTGATGTGACCAGGGGAGATTGATACATTTACCAATGGAGCCATGCTAATTTGACTAGGGGTAAATGGCCTAGGATACTTACATTTCCTATTCTAGGATGGAGCAATCTATATCTATAGACGTGCACGTGAGGAGACACTACATCAACATATCAAGCTCATGCAATTTCCTATTGGAAGAGAAATTTCAGCGAAGGAGAATACCTCCCTTGCTAAGAGGGAGTGTTGAATTTTGTGTAGCATTGGGAGGTATTCTCAAATGGCTATGAGGTCTTCAAGCCAGCCTAGATAAAATTTGTACATTTTATTTTATATTAAATCAAGTTGACCTAGGAAAGTCAAGTCGGCTAGCCAGTGAAGGGACGTATCCCTTGGGGTTTAACACCTCATTTGACCTATATAAATAAGGCATTGTGATGCCACATTTGACCACAACGAAGAGGAGGTATGAGCAAGAACAAATCTGTTTTGGAGATCATCCTTTATATTTTTTTATCTCTCTCTCTCTCTTGGCTGCACATGTGAGAAGACAACCAAGCTTGACCACAGAAGTTTCACTAGATTTTGACTATAGGGCATTTACGAAATCTAACTGCATGTTGATCGCAAGTTTGACCATAAGAAGGCCGCACATGCACACTGATGGCCGCATACTACAGGGCTGAAGTTTGACTGCAGGCCTGTTTGAACTTTGACTAGGTTGAGTTGAATAGCGTTGAATTTCTAATTTTTTGGCTGATTTGACCAACATTGACATGCAAATGTTTTGACTAGGTTTGACTAGTATTTTTTAATTGGATATTGGCACAGATTTCTAGGCAAATTGTTGATTTCTAAAACTTGTTGAAGAATAATTTCTTCTAAGAAAAGTTGTTGGGTTTTCTCCCAAGTTTGAGTTTCCCAAGGTAAAAATATCGTCTCTTTTGTGCATGGCTGTCTTTCTGTGATCTTTAATGTTTTCATTGCATTTATTATTGAGATTTTCTGAAATGTAATTATTCAATGATAGAAGTGGCATAAATACGGGTTGAAAATCCTTAGTAAGTAATTACCTAGCAAAAAATTGTATTCTACTGCACTAGCATTAGAATTTCAACAGTTCTAACTGTTGGAGAATGTAATTAGATTTGGCCTTCATAATGACTTCTGTAATCATGACGTTGTATATTTTATATAAAAAGAGAAAACTAATTTTTATTTATTCAAGCATGGGTTTCATGTTCAAAGTCTAGGTTAAAGCGTGTTCTTCATGCTTCTAGGGCTTGTTGAGTCAAAGAAGATTTTTTGTCATGTAGTATAGTTCTATGTAATACCCCTTAATAATCATTTTCCCAAGGTGAAGAGAAAATCAATTTAGGAAATTTTGATATTTTTGGCTTTAGGCAAATATGTGGGAGAACTTAGGAGAAAGGAGGTCGATGTGCTTTTAGTGGATTGTGGGGGCCACTCACCCACCCAAAAATACGCACCCTATGAAGGAAATTCGAATTTCCTAAGTGGGGATCAAAATATTTGATGGGACCCACATGGGGCCCAACGGAACAAGCATAAATAGGAAGCAGTGAGCAGCATTTAGGGCCTTTTGATCACTTTAGAATTTCATTGTTGCTTTGGCTGTTTAGCTAAGCTACAAAGTGTTGTTTAGCACCGAAGCTTCCCAAGGAGTGAAGCTCACCCCTCTCTTCGGTGGACTTCAAGTGCCACCCTATGAGGGTTTCCATTTCCCACATCGAATTGTCATCTTGTCAAGGAGAATTTGTAGCAGGATATCCAGTCATACACTCAGTTTGAACTGTAGGTTGGAGGGACTACGTCATCCTCACTCAGGACTGTGCAGTCATTAGAGGGGGACTCTTGGTTGGAGGTTTAGACGAAGGATTTGGGAGCTAGGTTGTGGAGAGATTGTTTGGACCTTGATTTGGGGAGGTGTCCAGCCTTGTGGCAGCAAGTTACAGTAGTTTCAGTTGCACGCAGTGAAAACCAGCATTGGAGGAGGGCCAACCCCCAAGGGGTCGAAATTGGTAGGTCAAAACCAAGAAAAACCCTTTTTGGGTTTTCTGGGTTTTGGAGAGGAGTACAACCCCAAAGTTGCAGAAATTTCTGGATTGTTTTGAGGGGTTAAATCAGAGCCAAAAGTCAGCCAGCAGAGTAGTTTTGAGGGAACAACGCAGTATTTTGGATGCAACAAAGCTTACAGCAATGAGGCACTATTGTATCATCCACTTGAGGCTTGTAGATTTCCTTGTGCAAGCCTAGGTGCACTCCTTCCATCTTATATTGTACTCCAGCAATTATAATTAATGAAAATTGGTCAATTTGGTGTTCCGGGCAAAATTTTTGTTTACATGTGTGTTTACTGAGTAAATTTTTGTGTTGTAATTGTTGCATGTCTTTGTTATCTCTGTAAATTTCTACTTCGGAATATTACAATGGTATCAGAGCATGTTCTTGGCTAGAGTGGGGAACAAGAGCGGGTGATGCCACCAAGATACCAAGGATTGGTTTTCCAAAAAGGCCGTGGTAGAGGCAGAGGCAGGGGTCGAGGTAGAGAAGAGGGGCTAGACACATTTTCAGACACTGAAGTGGATAACATCAGAGGCCGGATGGAGAACCAGGAAGAGAATGAGCAGCCCAGACAGAGGAACACAGACCAGGTCTTAGAGGAGCTACTCAGGGTCAACCAACAGATGATGAGGCAAGGGCAGTTGATGGTGGACATGATGCAGCAGGTGATGGGCCTGCAGATGGGTGGAAGGCCGGAGGGAGAACCTCAAGTTGAAGGGGGTTCTAGAGCGGGAGGAGGCAGTCATACCTGTCAGCCTCCACACACCCCACAGCATGGGAAAGCTAACCGCCCCATGATGCCTCATTTCATGGAGGAGGCTGAGCCAGAGAGAGAGCCGGACCTAGTTGCGGATTTGGTACATTCTGTCGCATCAGGCATTGACGAGTACGAGGGGCTGGATGGCCGAATCAAGAGGGTGATGTCTTTTGGAGAGTACATTCACCTCAAGGAGAGGTGCACTACTAGGGTTGGAGGCCACTATAGAGGAGGAGCATCCAACAAAGATGTGCAGAAGCTATCGGGGAAGATCACACTCCCAAATTTCGATGGGTCAGCAAAGAGCTCAGCGAGGGCATGGATCCAGAAACTTGATACATAATTTCAATTGAATCCCATGAGGGAATCTGATGCCATATGCTTTGCCACCCTTCACTTAGAGGGTGATGCCCAGGAGTGGTGGTATCATGGGTTGATCACGTTGGCGCACCTTCACATCACCACTTATACGGAGTTCACCAGGAGGTTGTTGGAGAGGTTTGAAAGGAAGGACCCGAAGCTACACTTCTGGGAGCTAGCCCACTTGAGACAGATTGGCAGCACAGAGGTCTACATTACAGAGTTCCAGAGTCTTGCAGTGATGGTGACAGATATTTCGGAGGCATGACTGATCATGTTGTTTGTGGAGGGGATTGCTGAGCCTCTGCGTGGCTCGGTGAGAGTGTACAAGCCCAGATAACTTCATGATGCCATTTCTAGGACCCAGGACGTGATTGACACAGTGCGCAAGAACCGGGCTTTTGTTCCCACAAGACCCACAACTCCATCTGGGAACAGAGATGCGAGGCCACCACAGAGAGATGGAGGATGTAGCCAGCTGGACGATGACACCTAGAGGAACCTCAAGAGGAGGAGGTTGTGCTTCACGTGCCAGGAGCCTTGGGCACCAGGGCACAAGTGTACCAAGGGCAAAGCCATTTTCATCGAGGTGTTCTCAGATAATGAGCCTGAAGAGGAGGAGGCCGAGGCAGGAGAGGAGTCGGGAGATGAGGGGGGGCCATTAGCAGGAGGGCCACTATCACCACCTAGAGGAGGGTCGTTTGCCCCAACGGGGGGAATCCTCGCTTTACTTCGGTGTGTGCCAATGTATTTGACACTCCGGATCAGGGGGATTGTATAGGGGCAACGTGTGTCAGTCCTAGGTTATAGTGGGGCCACCCACAATTTTATTGATGCCCAGATGGAGCCTAGGGGCATCCAGAAAACTACATTTGAGGGGTTCTTTGTTTTGCTACCCGAAGACCAGACCATGCAGTGTATCAAGTATGTGCCCCGGTTGACCTTGAAGATGGGGAACTACTCACTCACTGACCATTTCTTTGTGGTTGATGTCCCAGACACCAATGTGGTGTTGAGTGTCCAATGGTTGTATGCGTTGGAGAAGGTCACGACTGATTGACAAAAACTCAAGATGGAGTTCCAGGTTCTAGATGTGAAGCCGGTAATACTGAGGGGCATGCACTCTTATCCCGCTCAGACAGCTTCAGCCCACCGAATGGAGGCAGATCTACTCCATGAAGGTGTGGAGTGGGCAGTTGAGCTACGGATTTTGGAGTTAGGGACTAAGACACAGGTCACACATCCAGATATACTAGCCCTTTTGGAGAAGCACCAGGGGATTTTTCGGGATGTCCCACTAGGTAGACCACCAGATCGTGGGTTTGAGCACAGATTGAGCTAGAGGAGGGGGTGAACGCAGTCATCACCACCCCTTATAAGCACCCGAAGGCCAATAAGGATGAGATAGAGTGGGCCATTTAGGAGTTGTTGAGGTTGGGGCACATCAGGCCTAACTCGAGTCCATTTTCTTCTTCCATGGTGCTGGTGAAGAAGAAAGATTGGACGCTGCACATGTGCATAGACTACCGGGCTCTCAATAAAAAGACCTTGAAGAAAAGGTACCCCATTCCACGCATAGATGAGTTGATGGACGAGCTTAGGGGAGCTAAATACTTCTCTAAGATAGATCTGCACTCAGGGTACCACCAGATTCACATGAGGGAGCAGGATATTCTGAAGACTGCCTTTCGCTGCCATTACAGACACTTTGAGTTCTTGATGATGCCCTTGGACTAACCAATGCCCCAACGACATTCCAGTCATGTATGAATCACGTGTTCTGTAGACAGTTGAGACGTTTTGTTCTAGTCTTCTTCGACAACATACTCATTTACAACAAAACATGGGAGGAGCATCTTCAGCATTTGGAGGAGGTGCTCCACATACTTTAGGAGCAATAGTTGTATGCAAAGTTGTCCATATGTGAGTTTGGGCTAACAGAGATGTTGTACTTAGGGCATGTGATTGGGGAGGATGGAGTGAAGGTGCATTAGGAGAAGATTCGGGAAATTCTAGATTGGTCCACACCCAGGAACATGATGGAGCTGAGGGATTTCCTGGGAATTTGTACTACAGGAGATTTGTGAGAGGGTTCTTACAGCTTGCAACACCTCTTACGAATTTGACGAAGAGGGGAGCTTTTGTGTGTACGCAGGGGAGCCTTCACGTGCCTCAAGAGGATCATGAGCAGCTGTCCGGTCTTAGCTTTGCTGGATTTCACACGGCCTTTTGTGTTGGAGTGTGATGCGTCCCGTGAAGGGACTGGGGCCGTTTTGACACAGGGGGCCATCCTATTTCGTTTGAGACCAGAAAATTGCAACCTCACGAGCGGTTGTACTCTGTGTACGACAAGGAGATGTTGGTAGTGATGCATGCGCTAGCCAAATTCATACAGTATTTAGTGGGCAATTGATTCAAAGTGAAGACAGATCGCAATAGTCTTCGCTTCCTCCTTGAGCATAAGTCCTTAGAGGAGAGGCAGCAAAAATGGGTGAGTAAGCTCCAGGCCTATGATTTTGAGATAGAATATGTGAAGGGAAAACACAACATGGTAAGTGATGCCCTCTCCAAGAGACCCGCAACTCTATCTTTCATTGATATCACACAGGATTGGAAGGCTCAACTATTGGTTGAGTACTCCAAGGATAGGCAGGCCTGCGACATTTTGGATGGCATGCACTGAGATGACCGATTTTGGGTGATGGACAATGTGATCTACTACAAGGATCAGATTTATTTAGTGTTAGGATCTCAACTGAAGGAGAGAATCATGCAGGTAACGCATGATTCTCCACTAGTGGGGCACCCAGGTTTCCTCAAGACATACCGTATCGTTAGGGAGAGGTTCTCCTGGCAAGGTCTTAAAGGAGATGTGCTGAAACATGTGAGAGTGATCCGAATCGGATCCACAAAAGACTGTCAAGAACCATGACTGTATCGAGTTGAACAAATCTCTAATGAAATTCCAAAACAATGATCAAAAACGCCTTGAACTAGTGGCAATGGCCGCCAACATGAAACGACAAGGACCTCGGTCAAAGCGCACTGACCGAGGCCCATGGAGACTGTGCAGGAGTTCAAAACAGCCCTTGGGAGCCCCGGATCAGGAAAAGGAGGCGATTTTGATGCTCGATTAGTCGCGCATTGCTGGGCAAACAGGGCTAAAGTGGAAAAGCTTTAAGCACTCAGTCGCGTTGGGAGCCGGAGAACCGCAGGCGGAGAAAGAAAAAGCGCTAAAGGACAAAGGCAGGACCCGCGCTCTGGAAAACCATCGGTATTGATCGGGGCGCCCTTGAATGGTAAGAGGTTTTGGAAGAGAGCGGAGCGATCCCACTCAGCGATCGACGCGTGGCAGCAAAGGTGAGAGAAAAACCGCCGTGATCGCGTGCTATCGGTTGAGCAAGTCAACCGCGCTTGACGTGCGTATGACGTTGGATCTGGAAGAGCCCAGATCGGACGGTTGAGATTGCACCTGATGGAGGAAGCGGAACCGACGGGGGATTAAGGCGCGTTCTAAAGGGATTTGGAGTCCGTTTGACCACCACGGTGGAGAAAGAACGCATACACGGTGTAACGAAAGAAACGAACCGGCGAAGCATGTTGGCACCAATTAGATGGAGATACGTGGCCACTTCCTGAGCATTCATGCTGACGCCGAACATGGAACTCCAAGCGCAGCTACAGAAGGTGAATCGACGCAGGCGGGAGAGGAACCGAACGGGCATAGGGATCGAATGGCTAAAGCCATGAACACAGACAGTCGAAACAGAAGAGAAATAATTGAGAGGAGTACAAGCGACCAAGAGAGACAGTGAACAGTGAACCCTGAGAGGAGGACTGAACACAGAGAGCAGTAAAGCCAAGCAGAGGAGATAGAGGGCCGAGCTGACCACAGGCAGTATCGAGCACCAGAGAGCTTGAATATTCAAGCCTTCCCATAGAGGAATCTATCTGGATTGAGCGTCACAATTGGCTCTTTCCACTGTAGACCAAGGGTCACAGAGCTGGTAGGAAGAGAACGAGTCTATGTACTCCGAGTGGCTTGGGGAATCCAAGAACCACCCTGCCAAGCAAATTTGCTGTCAGGAGAAATCGTATTGAGTCCCTGTATTGTAATTCTCTGCTCAAAGACACAATAAAACAAGGGCACCACTGAAAGCTAGACCGGAGACGTAGCCCTCGAGAATAGGGTGAACTCCTTATTAAAAATTCTTGTGTCTTTGTGTTGCTTACTGTATTTTTCTGTTGTCTTTCCATTTATGTTCTGTGTATTGGCAATCTGATCGATCCGTTGTTTCAATAACACAGAACACACACACCAACACATGGGTTTGTAATACCTTTTGTTTAATAAATTTTCAACTGAGGTCACTCTTAGGGTGATTATCAGATCAAGTGGTATCAGAGCTGCAGGTTGTAAAGTTAGACAAGCTTGTGTTGGTTTAGCTATGAATGCTCACTATATCAAAGCTCAAATTAGGAGAAGGAGAGTTGGTGGAAACTAATCCTGAAATTGGGAGAGTCTATTCTCGGAAGATAATGTCAGAGGAAGGTTCTATGGGACCAGACCCTCAATTCATAGAAAGTTTCCTAGCTATAAAGTCTATGGTAGAAGAAATGTATAGGGACTTTAGAAAGCATAGTGATGAAGATTCATAAGGCTCTAAACAAGATAAAGAAAAAGATGAGTCTCATTCCCATGACCACTCCAAAGGAAAGGGGAAAGAGGAAAGCTTTCTCACACCTCCTAATAGCCCTATGCATAATAAGAAAGCATCTTTGATTAAGTTAGATGTTAAATTTGACTTGCCTATATATGATGGAGAGCTAAATGCTAAAAAGTTGGACAATTGGATTAGACAAATTGATGTGTATTGCAGGGTACAGAACATAGATTCAGACAAGAGAAAGATGCAGCTGGCAAGCCTACACCTAGGAGGCACTGCCTTGGTTTGGTGGGAAGGCAGAACCCATGCTGGCATGAAAAGACATGGTAAGACCATCTCTGTCTGGAGTGAATTTGTTGCTGCAATCAAAAAGCAGTTCTATCCATTGGCCTACATGCACAAGCCATGATGAGTTCAAACTCTTCGGCAGTTGAAAGGGCAAAGTGTACAACGGATATCTCAAGAGTTCAGAAAAGGGAATTGATGTTGGGTATCTCATAGACTCACCAGAGACTCTTTTGAAGTACATTGGTGGTCTACACAGCTACATGAGGCATACCATCCTCATGTTTAATCCCACTAGTATAGATGAAGTATCTATACAAGCTACTCATCTAGAAGCCAGAGGAAAGAATGGAAATCCAGAAGTTGGGGAACCATCCCAACCCACTGTAAGCAAGAGCAAGGAGAAAGGGAAGCAGAAGTGGAAAGCAAGGAAAGCTAACACTGCACAAAAAAGCAAAGCTTCGTGCACTCACTGTAAAAAGGAGGGGCATGATGATGAGCACTGTTGGATTCTGCATCCAGAGCTGAGACCTAAGAAGTCCGAGGGCAAGAAAAAGAAGGTTGTTGCAGCTATTCAGAAAGATTTGGGGTCAGACTCGGGAGATGAAACAATCATTGCAGCCACAGGTATACAAGGTAAGAATTCTGAAGCATCTACTAGTAATTCTGCTCAATCTGTTATTGATGAAGAACATGGGAGAAAAAGGCATGAGCTTTTCCATATTCGAGTTATTTCCAAAAATCAAAAGATTGATACTTTGTTTGATAGTGGCTCACAAGTGAATCTGATTTCTGAAGCAATTGTAAAGAAATTGGGATTAGCAACTACACCTCATAAGAAACCATACCCATTAGGATGGTTGAATGATAAAGCACAACTACAAGTGACTAGACAATGCAAATTCAAGTTTTCTTTTGGGTCAGCATTTGTACATGAGGTTGAGTTAGATGTAATTCCTTTAGATATATGTGGAATTGTTTTAGGAAGTCCCTACTTGTATGATAGAAAAGCTATTTTCTATAGAGCTGAGAACAAGTATCTACTTGTTAAAGATGGAATCGAATACTGTGTAAGGGCTCATAAGCTCAAGAATAATTATACTCTCATCAACTTAGGACAAATGAAAAGAATGGTAAATTCATGCAAACAGTTCTTACTAATGGTTGTAAAGGAAAATAAATCTAATAAAACCAATGTATTTGAGGGTTGCAATGCTGATCAACAAGATGATATAGAAAAGATTGTTTCAGAGTACGATGTCTTATTTCAAGAACCTAAAGGTCTGCCACCCAAAAAGGGAATAGTACATGATATTATTTTGCAGCAAGATGTTCCTTTGCCTAACATTGGGATGTACAGGTTATCTGCCTTAGAGAATGCTGAAATCAAGAAGCAGGTGTAGGAGTTGCTCGAGAAAGGGTTCATCAAGCCTAGCACATCACCATGTGGGTCACCAATCGTTTTGGTGAAAAAGAAAGATGGCTCGTGGAGAATGTGCATTGATTACTGAGCACTGAATAAGATAACAATAAAAAATCATTATCCGCTTCCTCGCATAGACGATATTTTAGATCAATTGAAGGAAGTTGTTTATTTCACCAAGTTGGATTTGCACAGTGGATACCATCAGGTCAGAGTTGCAGAGAAAGATGCATGGAAGACTGCTTTCAAAACAAAGCAGGAATTGTATGAATGGTTGTTTATGCCTTTTGGCCTAACTAATGCTCCTGCTACTTTCATGAGATTAATGAATGATGTACTCAGACCTTTTCTTGATGATTTTGTTATTGTGTATCTGGATGACATTCTGATTGTTAGTAAGACGTTGGAAGAACATTTAAAGCATGTTAAGAAGACATTAGATGTTTTGAAAAGAGAAAAACTTTATGTTAAACTCTCCAAATGTGAATTTGGCAAAACCTCTCTAAATTATTTGGGTCATATAGTAGGGGGAGGTGAATTGAAAGTAGATCCCTCTAAAGTGGCAGTCATCATAAACTAGACTAAACCCAAGTCTTCTACAGAAGTGAGAAGCTTCTTAGGAGCAACGCAATATTGGAGGAAGTTCATTTCCAATTTTTCCTCAATTGCAGCCCCCTTACATGCTTTGACAGGATTGAACAAGGTGTTTCAGTGGGGAGGAAAACAACAAAAAGCCTTCGACACCTTGAAAGAAAAAATTAGTATAGCACCTGTACTAGCACTGCCAGATCTACAAAGGCCATTTGAGATCCAAATTTATGCCAGTGACTATGCCATGGGAGCAGTGTTGACACAGCACGGTAAACCCATATGTTATCATTCTGAGACTTTTAATCCTACAATAGTTAACTATCCTACCTATGATAAAGAATTGTATGCATTAATTCAGAGTGTTAAAAAGTGGAAACATTATTTAATGGGAAAAGAGACAGTAATACATATTGATCATCAACCACTTCAATATCTACACTCCCAAACTAAGTTGTAGCAATCAAGACATTACAGATGGATGGGTTTTCTACAAAAGTTTCATTTAGTCATCAGATATAAAAAGGGCATACATAACAATGTTGCAGATATGTTATCTAGACCCATTATAAATGCATCTACCATACTTAAGCATAATTTTGTGCTGCATGAAAGCTACATAGAACAGTAGGCTCAAGATATGGACTTTAAGGATGTATATGCAACTTTGAGTCAAGGCAAAAGAGTAGAAGAATTGGACTATCATGTGAAGGACTGACTCTTATATCATTGTGGGAAACTCTGCATTCCAAAAACTGAGAGAGCAAAGATAATTAGGGAAGCACACACTTCTCTGATATCAGGTCAATTTGGGGTAAGTAAGACAGTTGCACAACTGCAAAGGTTCTGCTATTGGCCGAAAATGAATGAGACAATTTCTAGATATGTGAAGGGATGTCCTATGTGTGCTAAAAGCAAGCCCAGTAACAGAAAACTAGGCTTGTACACTCCCTTGCCAGTTCCTTCTCACCCTTGGGAAAGCATTTCCATGGATTTCATTGGAGGACTGCCTAAATCTAGGAAAGGTCACGATTATCTATATGTTGTTGTGGATAGGTTCAACAAAATGTGTATTTTGATACCCTGTAGTAAACTAGTTACAACTGAACAAACTGCAAAATTATTCTTTGAACATGCATGGGTTCATTTTGGATTACCCACTTCTATAGTATCTGAACGAGACACCCAATTTGTGAGGAAGTTTTGGTCAAGTCTGTGGGAACTAATGGACACCAAATTAAATAAAAGCACAACTTTTCATCCACAAACAGATGGACAGACAGAAGTAGTTAACAGGATAGTGATCCAGTTACTAAGAGGATAGTGCAACAAACACCTAAAGCTTTGGGATGAGCACTTGTGCTATGTGCAACATGCTTACAATAGAGCCAAACACTCTTCTACACAGAGATCTCCTTTTGAGACCTGTTTTGGTTTCATACCAAGGTCTCCTTTGGATTTTGTCTTTGGTAAAGATACCATGGTTGATAAACACAGTGATGTGGACAAGGCTACTAGGTTCATTGAACAAATCCAGGAGATCCACCAAGCAGTACAGGAACAACTCGGAAAGAGTCAGGCCAAGTACAAGGCTAGGCATGATAAGAACCGAATGGAGCATAGTTTTCAAGTTGGAGACCAAGTCTGGCTATATATCAACAAGGACAAAATGCAAGGTGAAGGTAAAAAGCTAAAACCTATCAAGTATGGACCCTTCAAGATACTTGAGAAAGTTGGTGAGAATGATTTTCGCCTTGATCTGCCAGCTTACATGCACATCTACTCAGTTGTGAACGCAAATTTCTTGAGGTTGTTTGAACCTTCAATGATTGAGGACCCTGAAGAGCAGAGTCAATTACCTTCTGTTAACGACCTACTACCTGAATATCTTAATGAGTTTCAGGAAGATACAGTGCTGGACAGGAAGGTAAGGATGATGTGCAGTGGACAAGTGGAATACCTCAGGATTGGGCTTAAGGGTTCGAAGCCGGGCAGTGCAAAGTGGATTGAGATTGGACAAGTGAGACAACAGTTTCCTCACTTAGTCGATGCCTGAAGAAAACCAACTTTTGGTGGTCCAAAAGCTTTTTCAGTGAGAAGGCCATGATTCGAATCGGATCCACAAAAGACTGTCAAGAACCTTGACTATATCGAGTTGAATAAATCCTTGAAAATTCTGAAACAACGATAAAAAAATGCCTTGAACCAGTAGCAATGGCCGCCAACATGGAACGATGCGGACCTCGGTCAAAGTGCGCTGACCAAGGCCCATGGAGACTACGCAGGAGGTCAAAAAATCCCCTGGGAGCCTCAGATTGGGGAAAGGAGGCGATTTTAATGCGCGATTAGCACTTAGTTCTCTCTGGGCAAACAAGGCTAAAACATAAAATCCTTAAGCACTCGGTCGCGTTGGGAGCCAGAGAACCGCGGGCAGAGAAACAAAAAGTGCTAAAGGACAAAGGCGGGACCCGCGCTCTGGAAAACCGACGGTATTGATCGGGACAGCCTTGAACGATAAGAGGTTTTGGAGGAGGGCAGAGTGATCCCACTCAGTGATCGACGCGTGGCAGTGGAGGTGAGAGAAAAATCGTCGTGATCGTGTGCTATCGGTCGAGAAATTCAACCGCGCTCGACGTGCGTATGATGTTGGATCTGGAGGAGCCCAGATCGGATGGCTGCGATTGTGCCTGATGGAGGAAGCGGAATCGACAGGGGATTAAGCTACGTTCTAAAGGGATTTGGAGTCCATTTGACCACCACGGTGGAGAAAGAACGTATACACGACGTAACGGAAGAAACGAATCGACGAGGCATGCTGGCACCAGTTAGAATGGAGACATGTGGCCACTTCCCAAGCATTCATGCTGATGCTGAACAGGGAACTCCAAGCATAGCTGCAGAAGGTGAATCGACACAGGCAGGGGAGGAACCGAACAGACATAGGGATCGAATGGTTAAAGCCATGAACAGAGACAGTTGAAGGGGGGATTTGGAGAGGAGTCCGAGCGACCAAGAGAGACAGTGAACAGTGCACACCGAGAGGAGGACTGAACACAGAGAATAGTAAAGCTAAGTAGAGGAGACAGAGGGCTGAGCTGACCACAGGCAGGATCGAGCACCAGAGAGCTTGAAGATTCAAGCCTTCCCATAGAGGAATATGTCTAGATTGAGCATCACAGTTGGCTCTTTCCACAGTAGACCAAAGGTCACAGAGCTGGTAGGAAGAGCAAGAGTCTGTGTACTCTGAGTGGCTTGGGGAATCCAAGAACCACCCTGCCAAGCAAAATCTGTTGTCAGGAGAACTCATATTGAGTCCTTGTATTGTAGTTTCTGCTGTAAGACACAATAAAAAAAGTCCACTACTGAAGCTGGATCAGAGACGTAGCCCTGGAGAATAGGATGAACTCCTTATTAAAAACTGTTTGTGTCTTGTGTTGCTTACTGTATTTCTCTACTGTCTTTCCACTTATTTTCTGTGTATTGGCAATCTGATCGATCCGTTGTTTCAATAACACAGAACACACACACCAACACATGAGTCTGTAATACCTTTTGTTTAATAAATCTTCAACTGAGGTCACTCATAGGGTGATTATCAGATCAATGCAGCTGTGTGTGTAGGCCCCTACAACTACGTGCGTAGGGTCAGAAATATTGTATAAGTGAAGATTTAAAATAATAAAGAATAATTTGGAACGAATCAATGTATTTTTATATGTTCACGTAGTTTCTGTATTTCTGCCTGATTAGGGTTTTCTTTTGCATATTTCTTCTGTAATTGCATCGCGAAGGTTAAAATATTGTTTTATATGATGAATAATGCATGTTAGACTAGTTACATGCAACTCGTAGGTCTGTTAAGTAGGAAAACACTTTACAACTGTAACAATAAGGTTAACAGTTCACGAAGGTCGAATTAAGCCCTAAACTGAAAGAAACCTTATAGCCACATTGCATAGTCCCTTTGGATGCAGAAACTTGGTTCTAGCATCCCCCAATATTGCCTCGGGTGAGACTACAGTCTGCACTACGCGGATCATTTCCGAGAGGGCCAGTATTATAGGGTTTTGTTGGTAAGCGCAGACTAACTCTAAACCCGGGTCTAAGCTCCTGAAGCCAACACTTCCAAGGCCAACGTGACCTTGGGTTTTGGTGGTTTTCAGGGTAGATTTATGATCTTTATCTATTTGGTTCCTAATCCTTTGCTTATTTCTAGTCATACACACTAAATGATCTAAACTTATCAGCTGAGGGTAGGAATTAGCAAAAGATTTTTACTTAAGTGCATGCACAGGTTCTTACCTTCCGTATTTATACCCATTCCTCAGGATACAACTAACATTCTCTTTGACAATGTCCCTGGAAATGATGCCAAAATGTTGGGCCAATTAATTGTTCCTAAAAAGGACCAACTAATGTGCTACACATTAATCTATCAACCTTATGTTTCATTATGTTATTTCAAGGTTATCAACATTGTTTGTGCAAGAGGAATGCAATTATGACTAGTTGCTATGGTCCTATAGAAAATAAAGACTACAATATTAAAGGAATCAATTCAAAATGCAATCCCCAACTATCACAAACTATTCAAATTATTAATTTCTACAGATATATGAAGGAAATTGTTACCACTCCAAAATTTCTTCAAAGTTGTTAGAAAAAGAAATGATAGAGATAACCACAAACCAACTTTGGAGATTAGGATCTAACCTTCCTAATTCTCAGAGAGGGCTCTCTCTTTATGATTTAACTTTGTTTAAGTTAATTGATTTTAGGCTAGTTATGATTGTAATTGGGTTTTGATTTGGATTTCGTGGTGGGATCAATTACATAGATGAAAAGAGGGATGTTTTTACCATTTGGCTATGGGGTCAAATGTCTAGCAAGTAGGAATGGATCAAGTTCTAAAAACAGTGTCTACAGGGAAAGATAGCAGAGTTACTTCAGATCTCAAGGATGGACGGTGAAGTGGTTTTCAATCAGATCCAAAGAGAAATTAAGGGTTCCTTAGGTTGGATTATGAAGAAAGTGAAAGAGGTCAATCGAGATGAGAGAGCAATTAAGGATTCTCAGATCCGAATATCAGAAGAAAACATGTAAATGATTAACTGTGGAAAATAAAGTGTACTTAAACAAATTTTGAGATAAATTTTGAGTAAATTCATTCAACTTTAGATAACATTTAAGTTTGTGAAAAACATAGGAGAATAACAAATTGACAAAGAAAATACTTCACTGTAATAGCTCTACACATGAATCCTGTAATGCAATCTCTTTATTACTTGCTCCAGTCTGCTGACTTGAAGATTGGTACAATAACCCTCATGTTTATGATCAAAATAAATTTACAAATGTATAGCAATCCACACACAATACTTCGAATTATGATGTCTTTATACAAAAATATTTTACAAAATATCCCAAACTATCTTGAGAACTAATCTAGGAGAAAGAAAAATCTTCATGCAAGAAGATAGAGACAACTATTGAAAAGATGCTTGATGTCCCTGATATTTAGGTTGTGATGGCTTTAATCTTTGATATTTTTCACTTTAATATGTGCTTTGTTGTTTGGTCTTTACGCTGGATGATCTATTCACTCTGATCTTTCAACTGATACACTTTCACCTAGCTGACCTGTCAATATCCTTTTACTTTGCCCTTTTAGTTTTACTGTACATTTTTACATTTTTACTGTGTATTCTACAGTAAATCATTTAGTTTCTCCCATGTCTTAGCATTAGGTTATTGGATATTGATCAATTTCCTGAAAATCTCATCTTCCTCTGTATACTTGGCAAAAGTAGGCTTATTGACAAAAAGGTGTTTTACCTCATGCTAGAGGTAAAACAAATTCTCAAAAGTTTGATATAATACTTTTCCAGTAGGTATGCCCTTCATGGATGAAATATTCACCTGATCTCTAGCCACTTCTCAGTTTTTTCTGTTATAGTCCTCCTGTGTCATCAACTTATCATTTATTACCAAGGGATTCCGTACACCTTTTTGCATCAAAATTTCAAATTTGACTATGAATCAGTCAATGACCAGCTGTATGGTTTGGCACTTATCCTCTAGGTTCAACATCAAATCCTCTTGGTGAGGACCCTTTTAACTTCCAAAATTGTACCTGTTCTTTCAGGTATCTCTAATTCTTGCAGATCATACTTGTTCTTGGAGTTGAGGAAGTGAATGATCCTTACAACATCCTCTGGCATGTATCCAAGTTCTTCTTTGACTCTTTGTATGACTTCTGTACCCTGCTTTATTAAATCAATCTGTTCAAAAATAACTTGGATGGATGGAAAAATATCATTGACAACGTCAATGATATTGGCAAACAATTGTTCCTTAGGCTGACCCGGGGGTTCATTCAATGTCAGTGCCTTCTCCAAGTTCTTTTATTCATTCATTCATTCTTGTAGACTTTTGTTGTTCTTCTTTATGCATGATTTGGGCAAGCTTGTAGTCTGTTTCTAGGTTGGTCTCTTTTTCCTTAAGTCTGTTCATCTCAGTGGTCTGAATGGACATTTCTTCCATTGCTTTGACCAACCTGTTTGCTTCATCACTTGTACACCTTGTTGCTGTTGACCCTGTTACTGATGTAGATGCTGGCAGTGCTGTAGCCATTGGAGCTGTGGGAGCTAAGGATGCTGCCAAAGTAGAAGGTACAACAGTGGTTACTGTTGGAATAACAGTGGAAGGGGCATCCTCAAGACTAGCTTGTTTTTGCTAAATCAAGCTATCCAATTATTTTTCCACCTCCTTTAGCTGATCATTCAATTGAAGTACTAGGTCCATCATCTCTTCATGATTGGTTTGGCTCTCCAGGACCTCTTTAGTTTGTGGGTGTTCTAAATGAGTCAGATTTAGCTGTTTCTTGATAGCTTCTATATCCTCATTCTTCTTTTTGATCAATTTTTCAGTTGCCTTAATGTCACTAGGATGATGGCCCAACTCAATGACCATGTCCTCCAATGACTTGATCCTGTTGTCTTTGGCCTATGAGGAGGCCTTCTCCAATTTGTATTGGGTTGTTACGTTATCCAGTGAACCCTGCAGCCTGTGTGCAGCCATGGCCTTTCCGGTAAGGGTAGAGTAAATCATCTCTCCAGCCTATTTATGAAACTCTATCTGGTTAATGGGATGAACATCCCTAGCCAATACCTCAAAATTAATCTTCCTATAATCCACTAAGGTCTTTTGTTGCTGAACAATGGGCTGCATAAATGAGACCTGCATATTTCTTGCGTTGATGTCAAAAGTTGACATCAACCTGATCTAGTTGGCTGGTGTGTTCTTGAAGTATTGGGCGTATGTCTCAGCCTCCAACTTCTCACTCCTCATCTTTATTTCCATGTACATGTCTTTGATGTATCTTTCTCTGTCAGCTGGTCTGGTAAAGGAGTAAACCTCAACACTCAACCGTCTCTCAATCATTTGAGTGTAGGTGGTTGATGGTTGCTATGTTTTACCTGAAGCAACTACGACTTTGCTTCTTTGCCCCATTGTTTCAGTGTCAGTTATTTCCATTGATTCAATGTTCTCTTCCTATTCAGACACAGGATTCAATTTGGGCCTTTTCCTGAGTTCAAAGTATTCATCTGTAGTCTCCATGGCAGAACTGGAACCCTCCTCCCTATTTCTTTTTGGATTCTTGTCCTCATTGGTTGGGGTCTATAAAACATGGGGATTACTCATTGGTTCCCCTAGTTCTGGAACCTGCAGGAAAGAACTCTGGTCAATTTTCTTTTCAACATCAATTAGCGTGTTTTCAACATCCACAACTGTGATATCCATTTTAATTAATATATTTTCCAACCACTCAGATTGGTCGGAAAACTATTCAATATTAGGTCTTGGGTGGTGGATGAAAGGTCCCAATTTGACCTTGATTTTCAATTTGTTTATGACCCCATGAGGGTCATATTGCCACATGAAGTTGTTTATGAATTTCATCTATTGCAATATCTTTCCAGCCTCAGGTCCAACTTCTTTGTTATTACATATGAAGGGGCCCAATTAGTTCTTTATTTTAAATTGGGTCTTCTTCCTAGCTCCAAGGAAGTTGACCTCATCTGAATTGATGATTTTCCTAAAATACTCAAGTGAAAATATCCTCATAGGGAGATATTTGGGAAGCTTATAAGGGGCTAGTTGGTAGCCGTAAACCTTGATCTCAGTGTGGTTCTAGTACAGGTACCAGTCTCCCACCTTGATGTTCATAGCCAACTATAGCACCCTCTTGATTTATTGACTGATTCTAGGTTGAGTGTTACTGGTCAGCATGTTCATGATTGGGTAGACAAATGAATCTATGAAGTATTTGAAGTTAAATGATGTGGAGTATTTCTAGATCAAGGGTGTCCATAAGACCACTGATCTCTCTTTTCCCTTGGTATCCAACGTCTGGATGCTTATATGGAACTTATCTGCTTGGTAATACAAAAACATATGAAATAACACTTAAGAGTACTTGAAAACACTTTCAGTGGGCAGTCCTGTGAATTGTTCATGCATCCTGTCTGCAATGAACTAAGCATAATTGTACATGATAGCAGGAGGCTTGCCTGGGGTGAAGATGGACAGGAAGGCCAGGATAACCTCATCAACATTCTCATCTGAGGTATATCCTAGGATGCAAGAGAGCATGGTGATTATATGTTTGCCTGTCTTTGAAAAAATGGTGGCAGTATAAGGTGGAGTATCTGCGGGAGTATGGTGGTCTTCATTGATGAAGGTCTGGAAGATTTGTCTTATCTTAACCAGGTCTAGTGTGATATATAAGTCCAATAGGTCTCCAATAGGTAATGGGGGCATTAGGGCTAGGTTGGACTTGCAACATTTGATTGATAGACTCTGGAGTGATGGTGAATAAGAGCTACTGGTTAGGGCAACAATAGCCCTTTGGCTAGGGATATAGCAGGCATGACAAAATGTATGATATTAGGGAATGGGTGAACTTCAGGAATAGGTATTTGGGTAAATTGGATTCCCATAGATGGATGTCATCGGTATGGTTCATGAATCTATCCTTACTCCAGCATTGGAGCTTCAAAAGGTAGGCTAGGGTAGCAATTTTTTTTATTTGGAAATCCATGTTTGCTTGTGCAAAATGGTCGATGCCCAGGTGAGGGGTTGACACAAGCCTCAAATCCAGAGAGGTCTAAGAAGCCATGACTAATTTTATGGATTGGGATTAGGCCTGTATTGGCTGTAGAAGTGAGGTTTGGGAAACTCTGGTATAGTGAGAGGGTAATTACAGTTTGCAAAAGAGGGGTTTTGGATATACAGGCAAATAACTCTTCAATTAGGCAATCGTATTAATTAATTTCAATTAATTAATCTTTAAACTTGACCCTACGTTTTCAAATTTAGAGGGCCGTTCTAGTTTTCCTAAAAATACCTAAAATTTTGGTGGTATGTCTTGCAAAATGGTTTGAATGATAGCTGCAGAGGGTACGGTTGATGCAGCTATGAACTGGATGGTTGAATTGGATGTCCAGAGCTTCTTCGGGTGGTAAACAACAGTCAATTTTGGTCACAGAGGCTCAGGGTGTTGCAGAAAAGGTTGAGTAGTATTCACAGCAAACGAGCGAAAATAGTTGAAATGGGGCTTATCTGGCCTTTTAACCGGCAATGGTTAGAATTTGGTGCATAATTTACAAATGAACAGTGTATGGTTTTGGTTATTGGTGAGGAGGTGGTTTTATGGGTTATCGCACCGCTTTTGGAGAGTGGGCGGTATTTCCTTGAGATCACGCGATCTTGCCCAGGGCTGCCACGTAGCATAACAGTGCTCAGGAAAAACGCGAATCTCGTGTGCTCTCCAGCTGGTAACAGTCAAATAGTGATATGGATGCGTGCCTCGGATCTGGGGGTGGAAGATCGGATGACTGTTGCACGATCAATGTGCACGGAGGGAAATAGAGTTAGGATTTGAGAGGCCCAAGGGGTTAATTAAAATTTAATTGTAGTTAATTAATAACTAAGGCATGGATTTAAAATATAATTAGCGGGTCTAATGGAGTGGGACCAGGGGTTAATGTGGTGGGGTTAGTTTAACTTCACCAAGAGTTAGTGGGTTAAAAGGTTTATGTTGGGGAAATATAAATCGAGGAGTTAATTAAAAATGCGGGGGGGGGATAAACTTAGATAAGGGGTTTTATGGGTTTTGAAGGGAAAATAAAGAAATTAATAAGGGGGAAGGTGATTTTTGCAATAGGGAATGGGTTTCACACTAGGGAAAAGGGGTTTTTGGGTAGGGGGTGAGTTTTGGAAGGTAACTTACTAGGGAAATGTGTGAAACCAAGGTATAAGGGTTAAAATGAAGGGAAAAAGGTATTTAATAAGAAATGAGTGGATAATGGGGAAATTAGTAAGTATGTATGTGGGGGTGAAATGAAATGAGGGGAATTTAATCAAACAAGCTTGTGAACATCTTTTCACTCTCATAAATGCTCCTGCACATGAAACATAGGATTAAGCATGATAAATGTGCTTTTGACTAAGCAACCTTGTACATTTTCAACCTTTCTTCTACCTACCCATTATTTATCATAACATTTTTTCTTCACTTTCTTAGGTGCATTTAAGCTAGCAGACCCTTTATTTCCTTTTCTTTTGACAAGAAAAATGTCTAATTCTAACCTTATAACTTCCAATGGCTGAGATTAAGCTGATGAGCACATTTTTATTCTCTACCTAACTACTGATCTTCCAAGGTTAAACAGTTTAGCTAGATCGTTATTCTCTATATATAAACATGAAATTTAAAGCATGGATTAATCAAGATTAAGCTACTTGACTATCATGGGTTGTGGCATTTATGACAAGCTACACACAACCATTATTTTGCATAGTAAAGTAACAAGTAGTGGCACTTGAATTTGTACACTTTCATGATCTATTTTATTTTTTGTTTGGGGTTCATATTTTTCACTTTTTTTTAGCTTTTATTTTTCTTCTTGTCCTTTGATTATTCTTTTAGGACATACCCTCTTTACATTATTTAATTTTTAATATGGAAAACATTTTGCAGAAAGAAAAAATATGTACAATATTATAAGACTAACCATAGCCAATTCAAAATTATGAATCCTATTATTATAGGACCCTAACAGTGGTTCCACATGGGGATGGCATTTCCTAGTGAAATGTCAAGAACTTGAAGATCAGTAGCCTTTGAAAATGTGGCTGAAGTTACCTTGTAATTCGTTCTTCTGTGATTCTGGTTTATTCATACTTATGATAGTGAAACCTTCAAAGCTCAGGGCCTTCTCTCCAGGCTTCAACTTCAAAAGATTACCATCCAATCTAATCTAAACTCTGCACTATTATATACAATGAGTAAAGTAAAGTGAACTATTGTAAATATGTGGAAAAGTAATGCTTCAACATTCTACCATTGACAGGTCCTCCTGGTAGATTTGATCCATCTATCTCTCTCAAGAAAAGAGCATTGTTACCTTTGTAACCATAAATGACATAAAGGCCTTTCCACAAAAAGTCAAATTTGTCATGTTTGCCCTTGTCTTATCTTCTAGAATCCCATCTAAGTACTTTGTCACCTATGTAAAATCATCAACTTTAGTCTTTTTTATCAAAAATCTTTTTGATTTATCATGGATTACTTGTGATTTGACATAGAATTCTTCTCTGGTCCGTTGCAAGTGTATTTCTTGATTTATTCTCCTCTGGATATCATTTGGTTATACCTGCAACTCCTGGATGATCTTCATCACTGGCACTCCCAAAGAGGATGGAAAAAAAACATCCATCACATATACTAACTGATAGGGAGATGTACCAATGGACTTTTTGGTGGTTAGTCTGTCTGCCCATAAGGCATTGAACAACTTTTTGTTCCATGTCTTTTTGTTGTCTTCCAGTGATTTCTTAATGATATTGACAAGGATTTTGTTAGAGGATTCTACAAGTCCATTGCCTTAAAGGTAATAGGCAGTGGAGTAACCAAGGGTGATGTGGTATTTGTTACAAAAGTCCACCATTTTCTTGGATTTAAAAAGCAGCTGCATTATCAGTAATGAGCTTTTGGGGGCATCCAAACCTTGACAAAATATTATTTTCAAGGAAGGAGATAATGACAGAGCCTGTAGCTTTTCTAGAAGGGATGGCTTCTATCCTTTTGGTAAAATAATCAGTGGCTGTCAAAATCCATTTATGCTAGGCTGAGGAGGCTGGGTGAATTTCTCCAATGAAGTCTAAACCCCATTGTTGAAATGGCACTTTTGTGGATATGGGTTTGAGAGGCAAAGGTAAAATATTTCTTTTTCCCTCAAATATCTGGCACTTATGACAGGAGGTCACATGTTTCTTAACATCTGCAAAAAGAGTAGGCCAGTAAAAACCAACCCTCGAAATTTTGTCAGTAGTAGTCTTCCAATACAAGTGTCCTACACAATCTCCTGCATGAAATTCTTGCATAATTTTATCAGCTTCATCTTTTAGTAAACAATTTAAAAGAATATCACCATTTTCTTTCCAAAATAAAGCATTATCTATGATACAATATTTCAATGTTTTCATTTTAAAAAATCTAGCTTTAGTTCTAGATAAACTAGGAGGAGCTTGTAAATTGAGTAATACAAATATGATATCTACATACCAAGGTGAATCTATAAAAGGTTCACTAATCTATGGAGTTGCCATCTCTTCCTGATCATCAAGGGCATCAATGAAATTTATTTCTAGGGCCCGACAGTTCGATTCAGCCATGAGTTTGGCTAAACCTTGGCCTTTGATAAGTTTAGTAGGCTTTATTTCTATGTCATATTCCAAACTTGTGGCAATCCATTTGCCTACCTTCCCTTCATGCCCATTTTGTGTCAAAATGTCATTTACTACTAAGTTTGGAACATAAGCAATGATGTGTGAATACAAGATGTACACTCTAAAATATTTAATAGCTTTAACTAAAGCTAATGCCTGTTTTTCCATTATGTTGTATTTTAGGGTTGCATCTCTTAAAGATTTACTAAAAAATGCAATGGGTTGTTCATATCCTTGATCATTCTTTTGCAACAAGACTGTTGCAATAGTATGTTCTGAAGCAAAAGAAAAAATTATAAAATCTTTCTAAAAATCAGGACTTATAAGGACTGGAGTTTTGATAAGGGATTGTTTGATAGCCTCAAAATATTGTTTAGCTTCCAATGTCCATTTAAGTGCTAAATCTTTTCTTTACATGTTATTTAGTTCTCTAATCAATTCTACTAAATTTGAAATGAATCTCCTAAGAAAATTATTTTTGCCTAAAAATGACTGTAATTCTTTGATGTTTCTAGGATGGGTGATCGTCAAGATTGCCTCTATTCTAGCAGGATCTATTCTAATTCCATCTTTGGATATTATATGTCCCGACAATTTACCTTCTTCTATACCAAAGAGTGCCTTTTTGGGATTTAAGGAAATACCAAATTTCCTGCATTTAATGAAAACTCTTCTCAAGTGATCTAGGTGTTCATTATTAGATTTAGAAAACACTGTGATGTCATCTTGGTAAACCACTAGGAAGTTAGGGATCTCCTTGGACAAATATATACCATATCTCTTTAAAATGTTTCTCCTACATTCATTAATCCAAAAGGCATCTTCAAATACATGAAGGTACCCCAAGGAGTAGTAAACGCAGTTTTGGCTTGGTCCTCTAGTTGAACTAAGATCTGGTTATATCCAAAAAAATCCATCAAGCAATGAAATTCTGGATGAGCCTACTACCCTCTGAAGGATATGGTCCATTTTAGGTAAAGGATAGTTGTCTTTTAATGAGACCTTGTTTAAATGTCTGAAATCAACACAAAGTTTGTTTTCTCTAGTTTTCTTCTTAGTAGTGACAAAATTTGAAACCCAATTTGAATATCTAATGGGAGCTATAATTTGTGCATCATACATTCTATTTACTTCCTTCTCAATAGATGGCATAAGAACTAGATTATTTCTCCTAAGTTTCTGTTGAAAAGGTTTATGATCCTCTTTGATAGGTATCTTGTGTTGAATTATGTTGGTGTCATAAGACTTTAGGTCTTCATAACTCCATGCAAATACATCTTGAAACTCTTTAAACAGATTTATGTATTTAACCTTTTCATCAGGAGGTAAGGATTTTGATAATCTAATGAGTTTAGGTTTTTCTTCAGTTCCTATGTTACATTCTTCTATATTTGCTCTTAAAGGCTCCATTTTTGGTTTCATAGCTACATCATTGGAATCAAACAAATCTTCTAAGGGGACTAATCCCTTAGGTAAAAGATTATTTTTAAGATTTAGAATTTCAGGATCATCATTCATTATTTCTTCTATTTCTACATTTTCTAGGTTATCTACTTCTAGTGAAATTAGGGGGTTTAGTTATATCTAAAATATTTACATGTATCCCACTATCTATGTCATTGTCTACTGTACAGTCTGTATCTATATTACAATTCTGAAACTCACCTTCAACATTCATGAAGTCATAAATTTGGGAATCTTGTGAGAAAATATGCCAATACTTCAAATGTCTGGTATGGCAGGCCTATGTCTCACTTCCGCAGTGTACTGATGGTTGGGCTGAAAGGGAATTTGTAGGTACTAGCAAAAGTGGTCAGACTGCGGGCCTCCATATTCTTTTTTCTAGGAATGGTAGCAAAGTTTGTTTCCAGAAGGTCTTTGATCAAATCTAGGACATTCTCTCTATATTGACTCAATCTGGGATTATTTACAGAATATTCACCATTAATTTGTTTAATAACCAATTCCGAGTCTCCCATTATAGAAACTCTTTTGGATCCAATTTTTCTAACCATTTTAAATCCTAAGATCAGAGCTTCATACTCTGCCATGTTATTTGTTCATTTTAACCTAAATGCATGACCTTCAACATGATTATTCTCCATATTGTGAATCCACACTCCTGCACCTTCTCCTAGTATATTCATAGATCCATCAAAATCTAAATGCCACAGTGATTCATGAAGAATGTTTTCATTGTTAGTTGTTTTGTATTTTTGTTCTACAATTGTGATTTCCTTTTTGTCATGGTTTGAATTGTACAAGATGAAAGAGTCCATATCAGAATACATGGAGTATATAGGGAAGTTTTGTGGTTTTTCTGCACTACTCACCATGGATTTCATCAAGGTCTCTTTATAAAGTTTTCTTTGTTGACCAAAAACAGAGATGATGGCATATGTCATATCTAATTGCAAGGATCCCTACAATTTTTCTCCCCATGAGCGTGATAACAGCATTCCATATTTGGGTGGGATGTCTGCGACTACTATGTCCATCACAACACTCTTTTTAGGGCACTGGATTGGAGTCACACATAAGTCCTTGATCAGGCTGAGGCATTTAACTTGGCTAGAGTCAAAGGAAAATAGGTCCTTATATGGTATGGTGATATCTAAGTTTAGTCTCTCCATGATTTCCTTTGGCATCAAGTTATGGGATGCCCTTGAGTCTAGCATAGCATTATGTAATATTTTGTCATGAACGTTCAGGCTAATGTAGAAAGGAGGGATTCCCCCTTGCTGATGGGTGCCATTTACTTCAAGGCCAAACAATAACTCAGGCTGATCATCATTCAAATTCACAACATCTTCTCCTTCATCTATATTTAAATTTTATGTGATTTGTGATCTATAGGATTCATTCTTTACTAGCTTAGTCAACGGAACTGATATTTTCAATTTTTCTATTTCAGTCTTAATGTTGAAAGGCAGTTGAGTTTTGCTTGATTGGATGATATCTTCCTTAACAAATGTGGTCAGTGTGTTTTTATCTTATTTTTCAGCACTTGGCATTTCAATCTGTGTTTCAACAGTTTTGTTTTGATTACTCCTATTTGGAATGATTTTAGTAACAGTTTCAGTTTAGTTTCAGATGAAGTTATATCTACAATTTTTGGGGTAGAAGTCTCTTGTGTTCCCCTAGGGAGGATTTGTAGGATTTTGGTTACAAGAGCTTCTGTTATCTTTTTAGTTTGGGTCTACATTGATCTTTTAGAGGGAGCTTCATTGTTCTTTTTACTTCTTATATTATACTGTTTGTGAACCTCATATATGGTAGATTCATAGCCCTGTTTAAAGTCGAAGGATTCCCAAATTCTAATTGCAATTGTTGCAACATGTACAATACATGTTCTTCCTGAGTAAGAAAAACAACATCTTCATTTTTTATTCCTAATAAGTTTATCTAGGTGTTATCCTCTCCATGGCTCTTTGAACCCTCAACATAGTTTTCCTAGAAGGGTGGCCTAAGTTGCTGATCTGGTATATCATTCTTTCCAGTGTTAGGGTTCTTCCTGAAGTTGGGGTTTCTTATTGGGGGTGGCTGTTGATTCTCCCACTGAGTTTTTCTTTCCATGTTTTCTAATCTATCCATTATTCTCTCTACACTCTTTGCTAAACTATCTATTTTACCATCAGAAGTGGAAGTTTCCTCTTTAATGACAACTCTCTTCTAATTTCTCATTCTAGATTTCTTAGGTAATAGATTGGCTTCTACACTAACAACATTACTTTGCATTTGTTCCAATGTTTCAGAGTTTCTTTCCCTTAACTGGTATGACATACCATTGTCAAAACAATCAGGAAATTTGATTAATGCTAGGTTAGGTGGAGGCTTAATATTAGTAGGGATTGCATTGTAGATGCTATTGAAGCTAGTACAATAATCCTGAATTGATTCATTAGGACTCTTCTAATGTTGTCATATTCAAAAAGTATTTGCAGAGGGTTTTTATTTCTCTCCCATCTATCAATGAATAATCTATGAAAAGCAGCTAAATCTGCAATATGATTAGCTGGTAAAGCTTTGAACCATTTCTTAACATCCCCAGTTAATGTTTGGGCAAACAAACTCATTTGGACATAAGATTCATCTATCTCATGTACCTCAAAATAGTCAGTCATTTTGTTCACATGTTGTTGAGTAGTATACTAACCAGTAGCATCAAACAAAAAGATTTTGCTTTGGTAATCTTGGGGCATGACATGGAGCTGAGCTGGTAAAGCCAAAGGTGCATATTGGTCTGCCATGGCTTGGATTCTGGCTTGACTAGGGGGTAAAGTGCCAGTACTTGAGGAAGGGCTTGAAACAGATGGAGATGAACTAGATGAGGATGAGGAGTTTGGTTGGATAGGAAGCTGATGAATGAATTCTTTAGGGTAATAGACTATGGTGGATACAATTGGTGGGGTGGTAGTAAATGAAGGTGTATTTACAGTATTTTAAGATTGTGCAGAAATTTCAGAGGCGGCAACAGTAAGGGCAGCTACTTCAACTGATTGTTGATGGTAAGCATCATCTATATGGCTTATTAATGTGGAGGTTAAAGCTTCTAACTTGTCAAAAGTTTGCAACACAAATTTATCTAAATCTAGATGTATAAGCACCTTTTTTGATTCAATGAGTTGAATAAAATTAGGGTCTAACACAGTTTCATGAATTACATTCTCTGATTTAGCTCTAAACAATGAGGGATCAAATGAAAAATCAAATGGAATTTCCTCTAAAGTTGATAATTCTTCAGGGAGTGAATTTTCTTTAACTAACTGGCTGCTACTTTCTTGAGTTTCTACCTTTTTTGGTTTTCTTAAAATCCTGTTTGGGTCATCAACTATGGTAGCAGGGTTTGGATCTGGATTTGCCCTGGTATAGTGAGTTTTCTTGGTAGCTAGAATTTTAATTTCTTAATTGTTTTTATGAAACTTTTTAACGAAAACATATAGAAATGACTTTAAGGCGATCAAGATGAAATTTAAGGTTTCCTTAAAATTTTATTTGATTGAGGATCGAATTCCCCAGTATGGTCGCCAATTATGTTACCACTCCAAAATTTCTTCAAAGTTGTTAAAAAAAGAGATGATAGAGGTAACCACAAACCAACTTTGGAGATTAGGATCTAGCCTTCCTAATTCTTAGAGAGGGCTCTCTCTTTATGATTTAACTTTGTTTAAGTTAATTGATTTTAGGCTAGTTATGATTGTACTTGGGTTTTGATTTGGATTTTGTGGTGGGATCAATTACTTAGATGAAAAGAGGGATGTTTTTACCATTGGGCTATGGGGTCAAATGTCTAGCAAACAGGACTGGATCAAGATCTAAAAATAGTGTCTACAGGGCAAGATAACAAAGTTACTTCAGATATCAAGGTTGGATGGTGACGTGGTTTTCAATTGGATCCAAAGAGAAATTAAGGGTTCCTTAGGATGGATACTGAAGAAAGTGAAAGAGGTCAACTAGGATGAGGGAGCAATTAAGAATTCTCAGATCCAGATATCAGAAGAAAACATGTAAATGATTAACTGTGGAAAACAAAGTGTACTTAAACAAATTCTGAGATAAATTTCCAGTTAATTCATTCAACTTTAGATAACATTTTAAGTTTGTGAAAAACATAAGAGAATAACAAATTGACAAAGAAAATACTTCACTATAATAGCTGTACACATGAATCCTGTAATGCAATCTCTTTATTACTTGCTCCAATGTACTGAATTGAAAATTGGTATAATAACACTCAGGTTTAGGATCAAAATAAATTTACAAATGTATAGCAATCCACACAAGATACTTCGAACTATGAAGTATTTATACAAAAATATTTTACGAAATATCCCAAACTGTCTTGGGAACTAATCTAGGAGAAAGAAGAATATTCATGCAAGAAGATAGAGACAACTATTGAACTAATGCTTGCTGTCCCTATTATTTAGGTTGTGTTGGCTTTAATCTTTGATATTTTGCACTTTAATCTGTGCTTTGTTGTTTGGTCTTTATGTTGGATGTTCTATTCACTCTGATCTTTCAACTGATACACTTTCACCTGGTTGAACTGTCAATATCCTTTTACTATGCCCTTTTACTTTTACTGTACATTTTTACATTTTTACTGTGTATTCTACAGTAAATCATTTAGTATCTCCCATGTCTCAGCATCTGGTAATTGGATATTGATCATTTTCCTGAAAATCTCATTTGCCTCTGTATACTTGGCAAAAGTAGGCTTATTGACAAAAAGATTTTTTACCTCACGATGGAGGTAAAACAAATTCTCAGAAGTTTGATATAATACTTTTCTAGTAGGTATGCCCTTCATGGATGAAGTATTCACCTAATCTCTGGCCACTTCCTAGATTTTTCTGTTATAGTCCTCCTATGTCATCAACTTATCATTTATTACCAAGGGATTCAATAAACCTTTTTTCCTCAAAATTTCAAATTTGACCATGAATCTGTCAATGGCCAGCTGCATGGTTTGGCACTTATCCTCTAGGTTCAACATCAAATTCCTATTGGTGAGGACCATTTTAACTTCTGAAATTGTACATGTTCTATTAGGTATCTCTAATTCTTGCAGTTGAGGAAGTGAATGATCCTTGCAGCTTCCTATGGCATGTCTCCAAGTTCTTCTTTGACTCTTTGTATGGCTTCTATAGCCTGCTTTATTAAATCAATTTGTTCAAAAATAACTTGGATGGATGGCTAAATATCATTGACAACATCAATGATATTGGCCCACAATTGTTCCTTAGCTTGACCCAGGGTGTTATAGCTCCAAATATCACTCTTGAGGTTTGTGACGCTGCACTCATGGCCTAGGGCAACCCCTCCTTCCAGACCTGGTCCAAAATTTAAAAAACAATGTTTTATTCCCTATATGTGACATTGCCCTGAGATAAACACGTGTATACGTGGGTCTGTGTATACCCAACCTGCATATATGTCTTAAAACACTTAAAAAAAAATAAATCTCCTTAATTTTGAGCGGAGATCACGGGTTTCACCTGTTGATTACCTGTTAGTTCCCGTGGCCTAACTGTTCCCAACGATTTCCCAACTAAAAAAATACTTTGGGAGAAGTATAAAAAGGCTTTAATGGGAAAGCCAAGGGGAGGAGAGAAGAGAGAGAAAGATTATTATGTTGAGATTTCCCTGACCAGGGCTGAAGATCCTATTGCCTCCTACACTTCCCCCATTTTACAGGAAAATCTTGTTTCCTTGTGTGTGTTGATGCATTCATACTACTTGAGATATCATGGAGTAAGTCATGGAAGGATTTTGTTAAAGGCTTGAGTTTGGACGAATCCGGGAGACAGTTCCACTTGGAGTCTGCAAAAGGACGAATCAAGTGAAATTATTCCTTTCTGTACTTTATTTGTCTATAATAAAAGAAACACATGTCTTTGTTCCTGATATAAATCTTCTTCATGTTTGTGATATTCATGTGTGAATGGTTACTTAATTGCATAACTAACTACCTTTCATTATAATATGAAGATGGTTTCTTTATGATGTTTAGTCCATATACTACTATACTTTCTTGAATTGATTGTTTTGCAGGTCAAAGAAGCAAAAGGAACTCCAAGAAGGGTTTGGACCCTGGAAGGAACTTCTCAAATGTAAGACCTCAGGTATGTCCCATATCGTAGAGTTTGCTTATATTACCATTATGGCTATATGGTGTTAGAGCCTAGATTTACCTCAGTCTGAAAAGGTAAGCTTCTAGGTCCACATCAAACCATGCTCAGCCTCGTAGCTAGCCCTACGAGAACATGAGAGGGCTCTCTTCGGGTCAATCTCGGCAAAAGATAATCGATGGGGCTCGAGATGACTGAAATAAAAGCTAATATTAGGCTAGATATGAAGTACAAGGATTTGAATTGAGTTTTTGGGGGTTTTGAGTCGGAAAATGGGAGAGGCAAATTTGGGTATGGGGATGAGACACAAGTTTTGCAGAGTTCTGATTGGGGCAAGGAAGGCAATTGTCTTGATGATTTAGAATGAATAAATGGATAGATTAGACTGGTGAGAAGCCAAGGAGGGAAAGAGGGTCTCAAGAGTCCTCCTCAAATAGATGAAAACATTGAAAACTAAACAAAATTTCAAAGCAGAGCACAACAATCCAGTGAATTATACTTTAATCACTCATTTGTTTAATTTCAGAAGTAAAGGGAAGGGAAAATGATACACATAAACATCAATGAACTTACAAGTACATAGAGAAACACACCATCAAAACACAGAGCCACATGGATCCCAACAAGTGCTGCAAAACCCTGGTCTTTCCTTTGCCAAAAATGCAGAGACAGAATGTATAAGGAAGTGCCAAGCAATCCCAAGTGTCCAACCCTGAAAATGACTCAGAAGATACATGATATAGACCATACTAACCCACTCCCATGCCTCTAGGGGTTTAGCTCATCATTCTAGGAGATGTTTCAACCAAATCTAAACAAAGCACTGAAATCCAGGCAATCAAACAACTGGCCTCTATAAGGTAGGAAACTGATTCATTCATTAAATTTTCACTTTTTAATGAATGAATCCACTAAAAAAGTAAAAATACGCCAATATTAGATCATGATCCTTAAATTACATCAAGATAGGTCAATAATTACATCACAAAGCAAAACTAGTCAAACTGGCCGAATTTCTGAGCTGGAAGGTGAGAAATTGGGCAAAAATCCTCTATGCACCGCGCCTGATTCTCTATGCGTCGCGCCACTTTGGATCTGAATTTGAGGCACTTTCCGAAGTCCAAATTGAGCCCAAGATAGCTTGTTAGAAAGCCCTTCTTGTCTAATTTCCAACCCAAGTTGAATTTTTTAATTTGGTATCCATTAGCCCCTCCCAAACTTAAATCTACCAAGACTACTTCCTGTGTGTCAAAATAGGGGCGGTGAGGTCATTGTTTGAGTGTTTTTGACCTCTTGTGGACTCAAAACTTGCCCAAAATTCTTGGCCATGCACCAGTAGTCATGATGTTTCATGCAAAATAAAAAAATATAATTTTTTTCCATTTGGAGCCCTCTAGCAAAAGCAAGCGCCACGTGGCGCGGCGCACAGGGAAGCAAAACCTGTTTTTCAGTGCAAAATTTTCAAAAATACAAAAATTGCTCCAAATTTCTTGAAATTTGGGCTGTACCTTCTCTATCAAGTGTCATGCTAGGCTAAAGAGGCTTCGACCAATATCTGAAGACGATCATGCTCCTTTTGCCTCTTTTGCTTCCTTATTGCCTTCTTCAATTTTGCCTTTAGACTCCTTATTCGTGCCTTAGAACTCATATTGCACACCCTATAATGGAAAGCCATGTGTCTCAATAATGCTTTGTCCCTATCGGCCTTCTCTAGTAGTCTCTCCAGGTGGATGTTGATTCTCTCGAGCCAAGACTCCCAATCATCATTAATCTCTTGTTCCAATGAAGTGAGCTCGATCCTCCGCCTTTGGGCAGCTTGACGATTCTCGCAGATGTTTTGCAACTCCATGATTGCTTGCTGATCTTCGAGCTATTTGTTCCTCTGCTCCAAATATTTCATAGTCCACTTAGCCCTCTCCAAGTCAAGGGATAAGGCTATGATCTTTATTTGCTGCTCTTGGATGATTTCTCTAAGATGTGCATTTTGCGAGCCCATGTCTGTAACATCATCCTGAACGAGAATGAAATCAGTCTCTCGCTCACTGAAGGCCCCTCGTCCTGCATTGGCCTCTTGCCTCTGTCCTGTACCTGTGATGCTGATGTCAAAAGCGAGGCCCCTTCCACCCCGGGTGGAGATAACACTCGCTTTGCTGCTACAAATAACCATCTTCTGCCCTTCTGATATGTAATGAAGACCGGTATAGCAGCAGTGTGTGGATCATGGCCTTCTTGCTGATGAGAAGGTCCACCAATATCATGCCCAACCTCTGAAGGTGCTCTGAAAAAGTCACGAGAGATGAAATATCCCAAGTGATACCCCGTAATCCAAGCTGATGAACCACCAAAATCTTGATGCGAGCAAAATGGCAAATGTTGTTGAACTGCTGCTCAGGGGTCTTATGATGCACAAGGGTGGTCATCCTCTCTATGTTCGAGCATATGAAATAAGGAATGTTCATCATCCTTACCTAGGTGAAATGCATGAGAAACCTGATGTGATAAGCATATACTCGGGAGAAGCGACCTTCACAACTGAAATACTTCATGATTAATTTCATTAATGGAGCATATTCATCTTTGAGATATCGGAACTGGAACACTCTCTTGAGATGCCTCAAGAAACCGGGTTTAATATGTGGATCATAATGTTGCCGGTCAATCTTCTGCTTCTTGTTCCATGGTTCTCCAATGTTCGGTATGTCGGTTGTTAATGAGATAGAATCTGGTGTAAGTGTGAAAGTGACACCAGCCAAAGTAACTCGATCACCATGTAAATATAATACAAATAAGCGAGCCAACTCATGATGGACTTGAACAGTAGCAACCTTCTCGCAAAATTCATAACATGACTGAAACTGAAAACAAGAGATGACAAGAGGGCAGGCCTGCAATTCTGTAAGGGTGGTCGGTTCTTCTCTATCAAGTTTGCCACCTTTATGAGGCCTCCGGGGTGCATGTCCCTTCATGGGTGAGGCACTTTGGGTCTCTACTTCATAATAAGATGAATGATCGGATGACATAAATGCTGTTGTACAAAATTCCTTGGAGAAAAAGATGCTGGTGATAAAATTTTGTTGGATTGCTCTGTTTGTGATGTGGTTGAATTCTGCCACCAAGGGGAAAAATTGCAACAAGGGATTGTTAGGAATGGGGAAAATAGTAGGGGGATTAGTGACTTTTGGGACTATAGGGATTAGGGAAATGTAGGAGGGTTTTGAGGGATTAGATGTATAGGATGAGGAATTGTTGTGTAGGGTATGGGGTGTGGGATTTGATAATTTGGGAAAGAGAATATAGGAGAAGGGATTAGTGAACCTAGGGGGGTGTAGGAAATTAGGGAATGATTAAAACAAAGGAGAAAAGGGAGGGAGGAGTGACTTTGGTGGCAAAATAATGAATTTGAAACCATGACAACAATTTTTCTTGAGGTGCTTTTAGAAGGAGGGTTTGATATGTTTGTTCAACCATTATCATCCATAAACCACCCTAGCTTATCACAAAAGTGGATGAAACATCAAGAAGAAGGCTCTACCTGGAAAATACGCGCAAGTGATGGGCAATTTGGAGAAATTTCAAGCAAATTCGGGCTTTCAGGTGTATGCGCCGCACCCGTGTTATTTAACACTGTGTGGTTTCTCCCAGTGCGCCGCGCCACCTGCTCTATGCTCCGCACCGGCCAAACTTCCTCCAACTTCACCCAAATCGTGCACTAACTCAACCAATTTGCTTTGAATGGCTTTTCTTTGATCTTGGCATGCAAATGACATTGATCTTCATGGAAAACTCTTTACAAAGACATGGATTTGATTTTTGATTCTTGAAAACCCATTTTTGTAATGTTTTGCATTGGCACTTTTTGAAATTTTAATACAACTTTGTGATTTGAATTTCGTTTTTGATTTATGACTGAAATGATGAAATTCTTGGCAATTTTTTGCAGGGATAGTTGACATGGAATTTGGAAAAGGAGACTAGGGTTGCGCCTGAAGAATTCAACAATTGAATTTTTTTTGAAAATTATTACAAAAGACGAAATGTCAAAGTTTCTTCAAAACAGAGTTTTGAAGAAAAATCATGATCCATCTAGATGACGATGAAAATATGTGGAATGACAACTTATTAAGAACCTCCCTCCGGCCTGCTGGCTTTATTGGACAACTTGAAGACACAACTTGTGAAACCCTATACCTAGTGACTGAAATGACACTTGCTGATCAAAAGACTAAAACAGGAATGTAATTGACTCAAAAACTTGATTTTAATGAACATACCTAAGCCAGCAGTGCAAGGCATGAGGGGTAATGAATAAAAGGACCCTTCCGTCAGATTATGACATGCTCCTAGTGGAATGCAACTGAGTGAATCGAGCGAGACACCTAAAGAATGAAATGCAATAAGAGAAATGATCTTTGATGGAGGGATGTAAAGACCGACTCTAACATTGGCTCCAATGGGGATGGTAGCTCCTTGGAGGTGCCAAGAACGACAGATCTCTGGGAGAGCTAGATAGTGCCTTCGTCCATTGGGCTATGGAGTCCATTATTTTGAGAAATCGACACAAGACGCTTGAATTCTTTATTGACTCAAACTGACTCAATTAGGAAACCAAAATGACTAAAAACCTGACTCAACAAACTGAACCAAAAACTGAAAATATTTCTTCAGAATTATAGCCTTCACTTCGAGCCCCAGACTGAAGAAAAGATCCCAGCACACTCTTGCAATGAAAAGGAAATTAAAATGGTATGTACAATGACAATGTAGACAACAAAAACAACTCAAAAATGATACCTCTTGAGCAACCGACCATTGATCGGACCTCCAGGACATTCTTCTCCGTTCATCTCCTTCAAATGAAAAGCATTCTGACCATGATATGCAACAATTTTGAAGGGACCTTTCCAGAGCTTTTGAAACTTACCGTGCTTACCCTTATCCTCATTCCTTGCATCCCATTTCAACACCACTTCCTCCAATTGGAATTTGTCCGCCTTCACTTTTCTGTCATAGATTTTCTTGATCTTCTCCTGCAACTTGGATGTGTTTTGGAAGACCTCTTCTCTTGTCTGCTGCAAGTGGACCATTTGATTTAGTCTTCGCTGCATAGGGTCTTCCTCACCACTGACCTCTTGAAGAAGTTTGACTACTGGAGCCGCTAGAGAGGTAGGAAACACTGTATCAACTCCATACACAAGCTCAAAGGGAGACATACCAATGGATTTCTTTTGGCTGACCCGATCTGCCCAAAGTGCATTGACCAACTTCTTATGCCAACTCTTCTTATTAATTTCCAGCAACTTCTTGATGATGTTGAATAAAGATTTATTAGAAGACTCCACCAAACCATTGCCTTGCGGTTGATAGGTAGTTGAGTGACCCAAAATGATTTTATACTTGTTATAGAACTCAATCATCCTCTTTGATTTGAATGCTCCTGTGTTATCAGTGATTAACTTACTCAGGCAACCAAAACCAGACAAGATGTTATTCTCAAGGAATGAAATAATTACTGCATCCGTAGCTTTTCTGGTGGAATTGCTTCGATCCACTTCGTGAAATAATCTGTTGCCGTGAGAATCCATTGATGCTAACTGGAAGAAGCGGGATGAATTTCACCAATGAAATGCAACCCCCACTACTGAAGAGGGGCATTCACCTCAATGGGTTTAAGCGGAAAAGGCTGTAATTTCTGCCTTCCTTCAAAAATCTGACATTTATGACAGCTCTTGACCACCTTATATACATCAGCAAACAATGTCGGCCAATAGTATCCTGCTCTCAAAATTTTATTTGTCGTTGTTTTCCAAAAAAGGTGACCGCCACAATCTCCTTTGTGGAAATATTCCATGACCTGCTTTGCTTCCTCTTCCACCAAATAATTCAACAGAACGCCATCGAGATCTTTCCAATAAAGTGCAGAATTTAAAATGCAAAACTTAGCAGCCTTTAGTTTGAGGGTTCTACTCTTGTTTCTAGTCATCCCGGGAGGTGCGACAAATTCTGCAGCACATATATGATATTTGAATACCATGGGGAAAGAACAAACATTTCGGATACCTGAATTGACGAACCTTCCTCATTCTCGTCGGACATAGCAGTGATCAGATTTATGTCTAAGGCGTGCGAGTTGGATTCAACCATTAACTTTGCCAATCCCTGTGCTTTAACAAGCTTGGTGGGCTTTATCTCGACATCGTACTCCAACAAAGCAGCAATCCACTTGCCTCTTCTTCCTTCCGGATCGGTCTGCACTAAAACATCCTTGACAACAACGTTAGGAACATAAGCCAAAGTATGAGAGTGAAAAACATATACTCGAAAATATTTCAATGCTTTGACAAGTGCAAGGGCCTGCTTTTCAATGATGTTGTACTTCAAGGCTGCATCTCTTATAGTTCGACTGAAAAAAGCAATTGGTCTTTCATACTCCTCTCTTTTATGCATTAATACAGCTTCCATTGTATGCTCCGAAGCAAAAGAAAACAATATAAAATCCTGAGTGTAGTCCGGGTTGATTAGAACCGGAGCTGAGGAAAGAGTTAATTTGACTAAGTTGAAATATTTTATAGCCTCTTCCATCCACTTCACTTGGCTATCCTTCTTAAGCATGTTTGTAATCTCTCTTAGTGTTCAGCAAAATTAGGAACAAAGCGGCGTAAAAAATTCATCTTACCATTAAAAGATTGGATCTCCTTCTTGTTCCGGGGCAAGTCAATTTGCTGAATCGCTTCTACACGTGCTGGATCAATACGAATGCCATATTTTGATATAATGTGCCCAAGTAGTTTGCCCTCATCCATTGCAAACAATCTTTTCTTTGGATTCAGTGACACACCATATTTTCTGTACTTTTGAAAGACAATTTTCAAATGATACATGTGCTCTTCATCTGATTTGGAAAACACGGTCAGATCATCAAGGTACAAACCCAAAAAGACATCTTTCTCATTTGCAAAAGCCAAGTCCATTGCCCGCTGAAATGTGGCACCCGGATTCTTCAAACCGAAAGGCATTTTGGTGTAATGAAAAGTTCCCCACGGAGTGGTGAACGCTGTTTTATCCTGGTCATCTTCATGGACCAAAATTTGGTTATATCTGGAATAACCATTGAGTAGTGACATCCGAGATGCTTCAACTACTCGCTGAATTATATGATCCATTTTGGGCAATGGATAATTGTCCTTTAATGAGACTTTATTGAGATTCCTAAAATCAATGCACAAATGAATCTCACCTGTCTTCTTTCATACGGGCACCAAATTAGAGATCTAGTTGGAAAATCTAATGGCAACGATGGTTCCTGATTTGTACAACCTGTTTATCTCCTTATCAATTGATGGCAGCAATTTTGGATTTAGCCTTCTCAACTTCTGTCTGAAAGGTTTTTGATTAGGCTTAATGGGATTAGTGTGATGAATTATATTGGTATCATATGTCTTCAAATCAGAATAATCCCAAGCAAACACATCAGCAAAATATGACAACAAACTGATATATTTGGCCTTTATCTTGTGTGGCAATGCTTTGGAAAGTTTTACCATTTTGGGATTTGCAGCTGTTCCGATATTGACTTCTTCAACACCCTTTTCTGTTGGCTTCAAGGTTGGCTTGCGGGCTACGTCATCTTGATCAAAGAGTTCTTCTAAAGGTACCAAGCCTTTAGGAATTATGTTATCCTTTAGCTGCAACACTTCCATTTGATTGATCTGCACATCATCTTCACCATTATCATGTTCTACATCAATTGAGGTATCCTTAAACTTACCTTTGTTTTTCAGAAAATCATCAATTTCCTCATCATCTTGGAAAACTTGCCAATATCTCTGATTGTCCGGGATAGTCAGACAATGCTTGACATGGATTTCGAATTTATTGCTTGAGTTCATAGGAATCTTCAAAATACTCAATGCCTTAGAAAGTGCATCAGCAATGCCATTTTGAATACGAGGCACACCCATCAAGGTATAATCTGAAAACAATTTCAGGATGTCTAGAACTGCATTTCGGTAAGCTTGCATCCGAGGATGTTTTGCTTGATACTCACCTTTAACTTGCTTAATCACCAATTCGGAGTCGCCATATACTGCAATCCTCTTAGCATTCAACTTTCTTAGAATTTTTAGGCCAGCAATCAAAGCTTCATACTTAGCCTCATTGTTCGAATAATCAAAAGCTAATTTGTAAGAACATACCCGCACATTACTAGGCACTTTGTTCGGGGCGGAGAAAGGACTGTGTACCCAAATACCAATTCCAACACCATCATTTCCCACTGCACCATCGAAATCCATGGTCCACAACCCCTCTTCATCTTCTTCTAAGTGCCGAAATTCTACTGGCTTTGTTTTTCCTGCTTGCTGTCCATTATCTTCAGCTGATTGCTCAATAGTGTCTTGCTATTCTTGTCCTTCTTTCTTCAAAATTTCTCTGAAATTCTTTGTTATTTCTGGAATACTTTCTGCTTCTACTAACTGACTATCTATATCATTGAAACTATCTGAATACAAAACAAAAGACTCTAAATATGTATGTACATAATTGATCGGATGATTGATCGGTTTCTCCTTACTTGTAATCATGTATTTCATTTTTTGTTCTCGATACAATTTTCTCATTTGGCCAAACACAGGAATCGTTGCATAAGAGAAATCTAGTTGTAATGTCCCTTTCAATTTCGCTCCCCAAGACCTGGAAAGGAGCATACCAAACCTGGGAGGAATGTTCGCCACAACAATATCCATCAAAACATTCTTCATTGGGATTTGATCTAGACTTACAACCAAGTCTTTGATGAGCCCAATACATCTCACTTTGCTGGAATCAAATGAAAAGAGATCATGGTATTTCCTAGTGATGTCCAAACCCAACTTCTCCATGATAGATTTCGGCATAAGATTGTGGGAAGCTCCAGAATCAAACGTAGCATTATGCAACACAAAATCATGCACCCTTAAACTGATATAAAAAGGCGGCACATCACTATCTGGAGACTCACCGTTCAATGTTGGCCCAAAAATTAATTCGAGTTGATCATCTTTGACATTCACCATATCAAACATTGGATCAAAGTTTAAAATTTTAGAAACTTGTCCTCTATAGCTGCTGTTCCTCCTTATTTCAATCAAGGGAATGGATACCTTCAATTTAGAAATTTCATTTTCCAAACTAAAAGCTGAAATCTTTTCTACCTCTTTGATTGGGACATCTTTCTTCTCCTTTTCCTTCGATGCAATTGGCTGATTTGATTTTTCTGCTGATGGAGATTTGCTGATATTAAGATCGGCTGTCTCTTTCCCTTTCTTTTGTACACCAGGTGAATCGTTCTTTGATGCTGAAGCTTCTTTCCTCTTCTGAATTGGGTTAACAAACACATCTCTATTTCTAAGTGAATATTGATGCTGATGGGAGGACAAGGCATTCATATAACCTCTTTGGTACTCATCTGACTCTTCTTCTAAAACCGTGTCATTTGCTAGAATGAAATCTGCATCTTTGTGCACCGCTGAACTTTCTGCGTACTCCTCTTCTTCAGTAATATGAATTGGCATATCATCTGGAGTAAAAAAGTGGTTTTCCTCTCCAATCACATTCTCCTCCTCTTCTGACTCTGGACCAAGTACCACATTCTGCTGTAGAGGTGGCTATACTGGTTGCTGTGCTGTCTGATCTTGGGCTCACTGCTCTCTTTGTTTGATTCTATATTGTGGCTGTTGCTGGTCACGGAAGTTAGGATTTCTAACTTGTGGCTCCGGTTTATCAAGTTTCACCCTTTCAATCATCTGCTCCACCTTCCGAAGTAATTGATCTGTTGAAGATGATTCTTCTTTTATTGTGACCTTCTTTTCTGCTCTTGCTCTAGCCCTCTTGGCCAACAGATGGCCTCAACGTTGACCGCGATCTTCTGCATATCTTCCATTGTGGCAGGCTCTCTCTCTCTTAGTTGATAAGCCATGTTAGCATCAAAACCATCTAGAAATTTCATCATGGCTAGCCCCACAGGTGGCCTTAAATGATTAGGAATTTCTTTGTAAACTGAATTGAATCTAGTGCAGTAATCTTGAACGGACTCATCGACATTCCGTTTGATGTGCTCATATTCTTGAAGGATATGAAGAGGATTCTTCTTGATTTCCCAACGATCTAAGAATTGTCTTTGTAGATCATCCAATGTAGCAATGCTAGCAGCGGGTAAAGCTCTGAACCATTTCCTAACTTCACCACTAAATGTTTGTGCAAACAATCTCATTGTTACATTTTCTGCATCGATCTCATGAAGGTCACAAAAATCTGCCATTCGGTCCACATGTTGTTGAGTGGTAGTGCTGTGAGGAGTGCCACCAAACAAAGGAATCTTGCTCTGATAATCTGCAGGCATATCATATAAAACTTGAGGCAGCACGAGAGTTGCAAAACGGGTAGCCATCACTCTTGGCGGATTCGGTCTGGGGGATGTTGGGGGAGTAGGTGCAGCTGATGTGTGAGGTGTATGAGAAGGGGTGTGCAGAGGAGACATAATTTTGGATGTAGAAGAAGAGCTTACTGTAGATCTTTGATATGAGACAATAGGCTGCACAAGGATAGTGGGAATGAAGGGCGGTTCAATGGGAATCCTTGAGCTAGATGCAATTGTAGAAGGTCCAAGAGTTGCAGATGCAGTTTCTAAGAAATCAACGAGGTTTGAAGTCACAATTGAAGTTTGAAGCTGTGTCAAAATATAATCATCAATTGACCGATTAGCCATTTCAGTTTCGAGATCTACAAGAAAATGAAGATTGGGGACAGTAGACTCAACAACACTTTCGGATTTGGTTTCAAACAATGATATTTCGAACTGCTCATCAAAATCAAGCTCTTCAAGGTACTCAAATAGTGCAAAAGATGAATAAGGTTTAAACACAGGAATCACCGATCTCTCTTGACGAAGAAGTATTGGAATCAAATTGGGATTTTCGTAGATAGGAGGAGGATCTGGATCGAGATTAGCCTTGGTATATCTCCTTGAAGCCAATGTGGTATTTTAAAACGATCAAATGGACATAAACAACTTTCTCAGCCTATCCAATCCTAAGCTTATCATCCACAGCTTAAAATCATCAAATGTACTAGGGTGTTTGCAGGTTAGATTTTCCGTTAATGAGACTAGACCGGAGATTGACTGAAGTAGCATTTATCTACTTGTGCTAATGCAAAGCAAAAGCGTTTCGAAGGCTACCTGGCTAATCTTCAGACTCTGTCTGTAGTTTCAAAATGAAGAATACTAACACACAATCAAATTATTCCCTAGTATGGTCGCCACTATGTTAGAGCCTAGATTTAACTTAAGCTGAAAAGGTAAGCTTCTAGGTCCACATCAAACCATGCTTAGCCTCGTAGCTAGCCCTTCGAGAACAGGAGAGGGCTCTCTCCGGGTCAATCTTGGAAAAAGATAATCGATGGGGCTCGAGATGACTGAAATAAAAGCTAATATTAGGCTAGGTATGAAGTACAAGGATTTGAATTGAGTTTTTGGGGGTTTTGAGTCGGAAAATGGGAGAGGCAAATTTGGGTCCGGGGATGAGACAGTTTTTGCAGAGTTCTGATTGGGGCAAGGAAGGCAATTGTCTTGATGCTTTAGAATGAATAAATGGATAGATTAGACCGGTGAGGAGCCAAGGAGGGAAAGAGGGTCTCAAGAGTCCTCCTCAAACAGAGGAAAACATTGAAAATTAAACAAAAGTTCAAAGCAAAGCACAACAGTCCAGTGAATTCTACTTTAATCACTCATTTGTTTAATTTCAGAAGTAAAGGGAAGGGAAAATGATACACATAAACATCAATGAACTTACAAGTACATAGAGAAACACACCATCAAAACAAAGAGCCACATGGATCCCAACAAGTGCTGCAAACCCCTGGTCTTTCCTTTGCCAAAAATGCAGAGATAGAATGTACAATGAAGTGCCAAGCAATCCCAAGTGTCCAACCCTGAAAATGACTCAGGAGATACATGATATAGACCATCCTAACCCACTCCAATGCCTCTAGGGGTTGAGCTCATCATTCTAGGATCTGTTTCAACCAACTCTAAACAAAGCACTGAAATCTAGGCAATCAAACAACTTGCCTCTATAAGGTAGGAAACTGATTCTTTCATTAAATTCTCACTTTTTAATGAATGAATCCACTAGAACAAGTAAAAATATTCCAATATTACATCATGATCCTTCAACTACATCAAGATAGGTCAATAATTACATCACAAAGCAAAAATAGTCAAATTGGCCGAATTTCTGAGCTGGAAGGTGAAAAATTGGGCAAAAATCCTCTATGCGCCGTGCTTGATTCTCTATGTGTCGTGCCACTTTGGATCTGAATTTGAGGCACTTCTTGAAGTCAAAATTGAGCCCAATCTAGCTCGTTGGAAAGCCCTACCTGTCTACTTTCCATCCTAAGTGGAATTTTTCAATTTGGTGTCCATTTTCCCCTCCAAAACTTCAATCTCCCAAGACTTCTTCCCGTGTGTCAAAATAGGGGCAGTGAGGTCATTGTTTGAGTGTTTTTGACCTCTTGTGGATGCAAACCTTGCCCAAACTTCTTGGCCATGCACCAGCAGTCATGATTTTTCATGCCAAATCCAAAAATATAAAGTTTTTTCCATTTGGAGCACTCTAGCAAAAGCGAGCGCCACGTGGCGCGGCGCACAGGGAAGTAAAACTTGTTTTTCAGTGCAAAAATTTTCAAAAATACAAAAATTGCTCCAAATTTCTTGAAATTTGGGTTGTACCTTCTCTATCAAGTGTCATGCTGGGTTAAAGAGGCTTCGACCAATATCCAAAGATGATCATGCTCCTTTTTCCACTTTTGCTTCCTTATATTGTCTTCTTCAATTCGCCTTTAGACTCCTTATTCGTGCCTTGGAACTCATATTGCGCGCCCTATAATGGAAAGCCATGTGTCTCAACAATGCTTTGTCCCTATCAGCCTTTTCCAGCAGTCTCTCCAGGTGGATGTTGATTCTCTCGAGCCAAGACTCCCGATCATCATTAATCTCTTGTTCCAATGAAGTGAGCTCGATCCTCTGCCTTTGGGCAGCCTGACGATTCTCGCGGATGTTTTGCAACTCCATGGGTGCCTGCTGATCTTCAAGTTGTTTGTTACTCTACTCCAAATATTTCATAGTCCACTTAGCCCTCTCCAAGTCAAGGGAGAAGGCTGTGATCTCTGTTTGCTGCTCCTGGATGATCTCTCTAAGATGTGCATTTTGCGAGACCATGTCTGTAACATCATCCTGAACGAGAATGAAATCAGTCTCTTGCTCACCTGAAGGCCCCTCATCTTGCATTGGCCTCTTGCCTCTATCCTGTACCTGTGATGCTGATGTCAGAAACGAGGCCCCTTCCACCTCGGGTGGAGATAACACTCGTTTTGTTGCTGCAAATAAACGTCTCATGCCCTTCTGATATGTAATGAAGATCGGTATAGTAGCAGTGTGTGGATCATGGCCTTCTTGTTGATGAGAAGGTCCACCAATCTCATGCCCAAACTCTGAAGGTGCTCTGAAAAAGTCACGAGAATGAAAACATCCCAAGTGATACCCCGTAATCCAAGCTGATGAACCACCAAAATATTGATGAGAGAAAAATGGAAAATGCTGTTGAACTGCTGCTCAGGGGTCTTTTGCTGCATAAGGGCGATCATCCTCTCTATGTTCTGGCATATGAAATAAGGAATGTTCATCATCCTTACCCGGGTGAAATGCATGAGCAACCTGATGTGATAAGCATATACTCAGGAGAAGCGACCTTCACAACTGAAATACTTCATGATTAATTTCATTAATGGATCATATTCATCTTTGAGATATCGGAACGGGAACACTCTCTTAAGCTGCCTCAAGAAACCAGGTTTAATATATGGCTCATAATTTTGCCGGTTAATCTTCTGCTTCTTGTTCCATGGTTCTCCAATGTTCGGTATGCTAGTTGCTAATGAGATAGAATCTGGTGTAAGTGTGAAAGTGACACCAGCCAAAGTAACTCGATCACCATGTAAATATAATACAAATAAGCGAGCCAACTCATGATGGACTTGAACAATAGCAACCTTCTCGCAAAATTCATAACATGACTGAAACTGAAAACAAGAGACGACAAGAGGGCATGCCTGCAATTCTGTAAGGGTGGTCGGTTCTTCTCTAACATGTCTGCCACCTTTATGAGGCCTCCGGGGTGCATGTCCCTCTGTGGGTGAGTCACTTTGGGTCTCTACTTCATAATCAGATGAATGACTCGATGACATAACTGCTGCTGTACAAACTGACTTGGAGAAAAAGATGCTGGTGATAAAATTGTGTTGGATTTCTTTGTTTGTGATGTGGTTGAATTCTGCCACCAAGGGGAAAAATTGCAACAAGGGACTGTTAGGAATGGGGAAAATAGTAGGGGGATTAGTGACTTTTGGGACTATAGGGATTAGGGAAATGTAGGAGGGTTTTGAGGGATTAGATGTATAGGACGAGGAATTGTTGTGTAGGGTATGAGGTGTGGGATTTGATAATTTGGGAAAGAGAATATAGGAGAAGGGATTAATGAACCTAGGGGGGTGTAGGAAATTAGGTAATGACTAAAACAAAGGAGAAAAGGGAGGGAGGAGTGACTTTGGTGGCAAAACAATGAATTTGAAACCCTGACAGCAAGTTTTCTTGAGGTGCTTTTATAAGGAGGGTTTGATATGTTTGTTCAACCATTATCATCCATAAACCACCCTAGCTTATCACAAAAGTGGATGAAACATCAAGAACAGGGCTCTACCTAGAAAATCCACGCAAGTGATGGGAAATTTGGAGAGATTTCAAGAAAATTCGGGCTTTCAGGTGTATGCGCTGCGCCGCATACCAAGTGCGCCGCGCCCGTGTTATTTAACACTGTGTGGTTTCTCCCAGTGTGCCGCGCCACCTGCTCTATGCGCCGCGCCAGCCAAACTTCCTCCAACTTCACCCAAATCGCGCACTAACTCAACCAATTTTCTTTGAATGGCTTTTCTTTGATCTTGGCATGCAAATGACATTGATCTTCATGGAAAACTCTTTATAAAGACATGGATTTGATTTTTGATTTTTGAAAACCCATTTTTGTAATGTTTGGCATTGTCACTTTTTGACATCTTAATAGAACTCTGTGATTTGAATTTCCTTTTTGATTTATGACTGAAATGATGAAATTCTTGGCAATTTTTTGCAGGGATAGCTAACATGGAATTTGGCAAAGGAGACCAGGGCTGTGCCTGAAGAATTCAACAACTGAATTTTTGTTGAAAATTAGTACAAAAGACAAAATGTCGAATTTTCTTCAAAACAGAGTTTTAAGAAAAGTCATGATCCATCCAGATGATGATGAAAATATGTGGAATGACAACTTATTAAGAACCTCCCTCTGGCCTGCTGGCTTTATTGGACAACTTGAAGACACAACTTGTGAAACCTTATACCTAGTGACTGAAATGACACTTGCTGATCAAAAGACTAAAACAAGACTGTAATTGACTCAAAAACTTGATTTTAATGAACAGACCTGAGCCAACAGTGCAAGGCATGAGCGGTAATGAATAACAAGAACCTTCCGTCAGATTATGACATGCTCCTAGTGGAATGCAACTGAGTGAATCGAGTGAGACACCTAAAAAATGAAATGCAATAAGAGAAATGATCTTTGACGGAGGGATGTAAAGACCGACTCTAACATATGGAATGTGTGTTTCTTTGAATAAATAACCTCCAGTTTGCTGGGGTATCCACCCAAGACCCTAGGGGAATTTATCCCACAACACAAGGGTTCATTCAATATCAGTGCCTTTTCCAGGCTTTTTATTCGTTCATTCATTCTTGTAGACTTCTGCTGTTCTTCTTTGTGCATGATTTGGGCAAGCTTGTAGTATGTTTCCAGGCTGGTCACTTTTTCCTTAAGCCTATTCATCTTAGTGTTATGAATGGACATTTCTTCCATTACTTTGACCGACCTATTTGCATCATCACTTGTAGACCCTGTTGCTGATGTAGATGGTGTAGATGTTGGTAGTACTATAGCTATTGGAGCTATGGAAGCTAATGATGCTACCAAAGTAGAAGGTACAAAAGTGGTTACTGTTGGAATAATAGTGGCAAGGGCATCCTCAAGACTAGCTTGTTTTTGCTGAATCAATCTATCCAATTCTTTTTCCATCTCCTTTAGCTGATCATTCAATTGAAGTACTAGGTCCATCATCTCTTAATGATTAGTTTGGCTCTCCAGGACCTCTTTAGTTTGTGGGTGCTCTAAATGAAGCAGATTTAGCTATTTCTTGAGAGATGCTATATCCTCATTCTCCTTTTTGATCAATTTTTCAGCTGCCTTAATGTCACTAGGATCATGGCCCAACTCATTGACCAAGTCCTCCAATGACTTGATCTTATTGTCTTTGGCCTGTGAGGAGACCTTCTCCAATTTGTATTGGGCTGTTATGTTATCCACTGAACCCTGTAGCCTGTGTGCAGCCATGGCCTTTCCTGTAAGGGTGGAGTAAATCATCTCTCCAACCTGTTTATGAAACTCTATTTGGTCAATGGGATGAACATCCCTGGCCAATACCTCAAAATCAATCTTTCAATAATTCGCTGAGGTCTTTGGTTGCTAAACAGTGGGCTGCATAAATGAGACCTACATCTTTCCTTCTTTGATGTCAAAAGCTGACATCAACCTGCTCTAGTTGGTTGGTGTATGCTTGAAGTATTGGGCATATGTCTCAACCTTCAACTTCTCATTCCTCATCTTTATTTCCTTGTACCTGTCTTTGATCTCTCTTTCTCTGTTAGCTAGTCTGGTAAAGGAGGAAACCTCAAAACTTAGCTGTCTTTCAATCATTTGAGCATTGGAGGTTGATGGCTACTGTGTTTCACCTGAAGCAACTATGTCTTTTCTTCTTTGCCCCATTGTTTCAGTGTCAGTTATTTCCACTGATTCAATGTTCTCTTCCTGTTCATACATAAGATTCAACTTGGGCCTTTTCCTAAGTTCAAAGTATTCATCTATAGTCTCCATGGCAGAACTAGAACACTCCTCCCTATTTCTTTTTGGAATCCTCTCCTCATTGGCCGGGGTTTGTAAAATAGGAGGATTAATCATTGGTTCCCCTAGTTCTGGAACCTATAGGAAAGAACTCTGGTCAATTTGCTTTTCAATATCAACTAGTGTGTTTTCAACATCTGCAACTGTGCTATCCATGTCAATCAATGTATTTTCCAACCACTCAGATTGGTTGGCAAACTATTCAATATCAGGTCTTGGGTGGTGGATGAAAGGTCCCAATTTGACCTTGATTCTCAATTTGTTTATGACCCCATGAGGGTCATACTACCACATGAAGCTATTTTTTGAATTTCATTTGTTGCAAGATCTTGTCAGCCTCAAGTCTAGCTTCTCTATTATTACATATGAAGGGGCCCAATTGGTTCTTTATTTTAAAGTGGGTCTTCTTCCTAGCTGCTAGGAAGTTGATCTCATCTGAATTGATGATTTGCCTAAAATACTCAAGTGCAAATATCCTCATGGGGAGGTATTTGGGTAGCATATAAGGGGCTAGTTGGCAGCCGTAAACCCTGATATCAGTGTGGTTCTGGTACAGGTACCAGTCTCCCATCTTGCTGTTCTTAGCCAACTGTAGCACCCTCTTGATTTCTTGACTAATTCTAGGTTGAGTGTTACTGGTCAACATGTTCATGACTGGGTAGAAAAATGAATCTATGAAGTCTTTGAAGGTAAATGATGTGGATTATTTATGGATCAGGGGTGTCTAGAAGACCATGATCTCTCTTTTCCCTTGGTATCCAACTTCTGAATGCTTACAGGGAACTTATCTGCTTGGTAATACAAAAACATGTGAAATAACATTAAAGAGTACTTGAAATATTTTAGTCAGCAGTCTTGTGAATTGTTCATGCATCCTGTCTGCAATGAACTAAGCATAATTCTACATGATAGCAGAAGGCTTGCTTGGGGTGAAAATGGATATGAAGGCCATGATAACCTAATCCACATGCTCATTTGAGGTATATCATAGGATGTGAGAGCATGGTGATTATATGTCTACCTGTTTCTGAAAAAATGGTGGTAGCATAAGGTGGAGTATTTGTTGGAGTATGTCGGTATTCAATGATGAAGGTCTAGAAGATTTGTCTTATCTTAACCAGGTCTAGTGTGATATATAAGTCCAATAGGTCTCCAATAGATAATGGGGTCTCATTAGGGCTAGGTTGGACTTGCAGCATTTGGTTGATAGACTTTGGAGTGATGGTGAATCAGAGCTACTGGTTAGGGGCAACAATAGCCCTTTGGCTAGGGATATAACATGCATGACAAAAGTGTATGATATCAGGGAATGGGTGAACTTATGGGAATAGGTATTTGGGTAAATTGGATTCCCATAGATGGATGTCATCGGTATGGTTCAGGAATCTATCCTTACTCCAACAGTGGAGCTTTAGAAGGTAAGCTGGGGTAGCAGTATATTTTATCTAGAAATCCCTGTTTGCTAGTGCCAAATGGTCGATGTCCAAGTGAGGGGTTGACATAGGTCTCACATCTAGAGAGGTCTAGGAAGCCATGACTAAGTTTATGGATTGGGATTGGGCCTGTATTGGTTGTAGAAGTGAGGTTTGGGAAACTCTGGTATAGTGAGAGGGTAATTGCAGTTTGCAAAAGAGGGGTTTTGGATATATAGGAAAATGTATTAATTAATTTCAATTAATTAATCTTTAAACTTGAATTTATGTTTTCAAATTTAGAGGGCGATTCTGGTTTTCCAAAAAATACCTGGAATTTTGGTGGTATGGCTTGCAAACTGGTTTGAATGATGGCTGCAGAGGGTACGATTGATGCAGCTGTGAATTGGATGGTTGAATTGGGCGTCCGAAGCTTTTTTGGGTGGTAAATAACTGTCAATTTTGGTTGCATAGGCTCAGGGTGTCGCAGCAAAGCTTGAGCAGTATTCACAGTGCAAATGAGCGAAAAGAGTTAAAATGGGGCTTCTCCAGCCTTTTAACCAGGAGCAATTAGAATTTGGCTTAGAATTTACAAATGAATAATGTATGGTTTTGGTTATTGGCAGGGAGGCAGTTTTATAGGTCATCGCACCACTTTTGGAGAGCAGGCGGTATTTCCTTGAGAGCACGCGATCTTGCCTGGGGCTACCATGTAGAAGAACAATTCTCAGGCAAAACTGCAAGTATTGCATGCTCTCAGGCTGGGAACAATCGGATAGTGAACGAGTGCGATATGGATGCACCTCGTCGGATCTGGGGGTGGAAGATTCGACGTCTGTCACATGGTCAATATGCACAGAGGGAAACAGAGTTGGATTTGTGGGGCTTGGGGGGTTAATTACAATTTAATTGTAATTAAATAATAACTAAGGCAGGGATTTAAAATATAATCAACAAGTCTAATGGAGTGGGACTAGGGGTTAATGTGGCTGGGTTAGTTTAACTGCACCAAGGGTTGGTGGGTTAAAATTTTTTATGTCGGGGAAATATAAATCGAGGAGTTAATTAAATAATGCAGGGGGGATTAAACTTAGGATAAGGGGTTTTTATGGGTTTTGAAGGGAAAATGAGGAAATTAATAAGGGGGAAGGTGATTTTTGCAATAGGGAATGGGTTTCACACTAGGGAAAAGGGGTTTTTGGGTAGGGGGTGAGATTTGGAGGGTAACTTACTAGGGAAATGTGTGAAACCAAGGGATAAGGGTAAAAATGAAGGGAAAAAGGTATTTAATAAGAAATGAGGGGATAACGGGGAAATTAGTAAGTATGTATGTAAGGGTGAAATGAAATGAGGGGAAGTTAATCAAACAAGCTTGTGAACATCTTTTCACTCTCATAAATGCTCATGCACATGAAACATAGGATTAAGCATGATAAATGTGCTTTTGACTGAGCAACCTTGTACATTTGCAACCTTTCTTCTACCTACCCATTATTTATCCTAACATTTTTTCTTCACTTTCTTAGGTGCATTTAAGCTAGCAGACCCTTTATTTCCTTTTCTTTTGACAAAGAAACTATCAAATTCTAACCTTATAACTTCCAATGGCTCAGATTAAGCTAATGAGCACATTTTTATTCTCTACCTAACTACTGATATGCCAAGTTTAAACAATTTGGCTAGATCTTTATTCTCTATCTATAAACATGAAATTTAAAGCATGAACTAGTCAAGATTAAGCTATTTGACTATCATGGGTTGTGGCATTTATGACAAGCTGCACACAACCATTATTTTGCATAGTAAAGTAATAAGTAGTGGCATCTGAATTTGCACACTTTCATGATCTGTTTTATTTTTTGTTTAGGGTTCATATTTTTCACTTTTTTGATCTTTTCTTTTTCTTTTTGTCCTTTGATTATTCTTTTAGGACATGCCCTCCTTACATTTTTTATTTTTTAATATGGAAAATATTTTGTGGAAAGAAAAAGTATGTACAATATTACAAGACTAACCATAGCCAATTAAAAATTATAAATCCTATTATTATAGGACCCTAACAGAAATAACAAAAGAAAATGTATTGAACAACAAGTTATTTCTTAGGGAAAAACTACTACAGAGTGAAAAGATAAAACTACACAATCATACTAACTAACAAAAATTGATCAAATTAAATAGAAATCTATGATAATTCTACATGAAATGAAAGAAAATAATACTTCTTCTTAATGAATTAACCACAACAAATCTATCCTTATAACCGTTCCAATAAACCTAATTCAAGGCAGAGGATTGAATTTAATGAATCAACAATGAGAAATTAAAACCATTACACAGATGGAAATAGATGGAACAGAGAAATCAAATGCTAATTTTAGTGGTACAAAAGAAGACAACGCTGTCCCAGGATTAGGCCCAAATCCAAAATCAAGCTACCTTAGAGGAAAATCAACACAATAGACTAAGTTTAAATAATAAATACTTACATTAAAATTGCATAGAAACAAGTTGCAAAATAATCACAAGTTAGAATTTGCATCAAAAATAATATTACAATTCAAACAACCCCTTTCGAGGTTCAACACGAGCTTTTATATCATAACAATGGAGAATAAAGATCAGAGAATCTATTTTTAATAATCCGCGATCTTGATAATTTGAAGATTCTTAAGATTTCTCTTTTAAGTTACAATGATCTTAATACATCCGAGAACCTAGTTCGAGAAGTCATCCTCAACTAACTCATTCCAAACAAGGTGTAACAGTTTGAGGCTTGCACGATATTCTCCGACCATTCCAGGAAACAAAATCAAATATCAATGATCCAATAGATTCCTATCAATATCAAGGATATGTTTGTTAGAAATAGCATTTTATTACTTAGATTTGTTCAAAATAAAAAGATGATAAATACGTATATAATAATACTAAAGTCCATACTCTACTCATTAACATGATTTAAATTCACAAAAGATTTTAGAAAATGATATGAAAATTCAGGAATAAGGAAAGGAAAATATCACAAATATAAGGCCCAACAATGAGTTCCACAACATCCCCACTAGAATACAAGTGAGTGTTGTAGCAAGTAGTCACTAGTGGTCGAGATGAATGCTTCAAAGGAAGATGCATGTTCTCACTCTGAGTCAGAACCCAACAAGGGGAGTGACAAAGGGAAGTATATCATCAATGTGGAGCCCAATGCCACCGTTGCCACCACTAAGGTCCAAAATATTGAGCTCAAATATCCAGAAGAAGGGGAGCATCTCTTCCACTCATAGATGTGTGTGAAGGGGTCTTTGCTACCATTCATTTCGACAGTGGGAGCCAAAAGAACCTCATATAGCAGAGGTCATTAGGCAGTTGGTCCTACCAACCACACCATACCTGCAACCATACACCATTGAGTGGCTCCACCAAGGATGAGATCTTCGCATCAACCAACAAAGCCCCTTCCCCCACAACATCAAGTCCTTCACATATGAGGTACTATGTGATGTTTCTCCTCTTGAATTTTGTGATGTGTTATTAGACCAACCATACTTATAGAAGCGTCATGTTGTGTATGAGTCTAGGCCTCAAACCATTATTATTACTTTTGGAAATAAGTTATACATGATACTAGAGGTAGCCTCGCTTACCACCCTCTCTTTGATCATTGCTAAGAAATGCAGTAAGATCATCTCCTAGACCAGGATTTTTTTTTTCTTTCTGATTTTCTCTCAAAATAAGGGGTGGATCGTGGCCATACCCATGGCCCCTTGGAAGGGTTCTTCCACACAATAGAAGCAGGTGGACAAGGTTGTGGAAGAATACAAGGACATCTTCTCCTCACCCACAGGGGTACCTTTGCACTATTAGGTCAAGCATTCGATCGATCTAACTCCCGGAGCACCTCTACCCAATGGGCCAATATAAAAGCACTCCATTAGGGAAAATGAATAAATCAAGCAGAAAATCTAGGAGTTGTTGCAAAAAGGGCACGTACAACCAAGTTCCTTACCTTGTGGGAACCCGCTTGTACTTGTACAAGAGAAGGATGGGACTTGGAGGCTCTACATTGATTATCAGACACTAAACAAAATCACTGTCAGGAACATATATCCAATCCCATGGGTTGATGACCTTCTTGACCAGCTCAAGGGGCCCAAGTAATTCAGGAAAACCGATTTGAAGTCTGGAAATCACTAGGTCTTAATAGAACCCACAGGTGTATGGAAGACCACCTTCAAATCCAAGGAGGGTCTTTTTGAGTGGTTGGTCATGCCTTTCGAGTTAACAAATTCCCCTGCAAATTTTATGAGGATGATGGATGACATATTGTAGCCCTTCACCAAATTTTTTGTGGATTTATATCTAGAATATATCTTCATCTTTAGCAAGAGTTGGGAAGAGAACTTGCAACACTTTTGAAAGGTCCTTCAAACCCTACGACAACACAAACTATGTGCCAACTTGGAGAAATGCACCTTTGGCATGATCCAGGTCCAATTTCTAAGTTACAACATTGATGAGCAAGGCATGCATGTGAATCCGGCTAAGGTCCAAGTCATTTGGGATTGCCCATCCCCATCCACTCTAATAGAGCTTCATAGTTTTTTGGGCCTTGCCAATTTTTATTGGAGGTTTGTGTTGGGATTCTCTCATATCACTTGGCCTTTAAGTCAGGTTACTAATGGTGGAGCGAAAGAAAAGATTTACTAGTCCGAGTCCCAACAGAAGGAATTCATCAAGATGAAGCACTGCCTTAGCTCAACACCAATACTCACATTTACATACCTGCAAAAACCATTTGAAATTGAGACAAACGCCTCTGACTATGCTATTGGTGCACTTATCACCCAAAAGGGCATCTGATGGCCTATCATAGTGAGACACTTTCAGAATTCAGAAATACCCCAACTATGATAAAGCGATTTATTCTATTGCGCAAGCTTGCCAACAATGGAAATATTACATTATGGGGAAGGAGATGGTCATCCACACAGATCACTGACCTCTTCAGTTTATAGAGACAAAAGAAATGTTACAAAATGATCACTAACCTCTTCAGTTTATACAGACAAAAGCAAAGTTACAAAATGATCACCATCATAAGTGGTATACATATCTGCAACAATTCCACTTGAACATTAAATACAAGAAGGGCAGTACGAATCTTGTAGTTGATTTCCTCAGTCAAACCCCAGTTACAACATTGATTACTGTTCTCTAGTCTTGCGGCCATGATACCTTTGTATGGCCTCAATTGTACAAGAATTATCCATAGTTCACCACGACATACCAAATAGTGGTGGATGACAAGCAAGTTCTAGAATTCCACCTCCAAGATATATTACTATGCTAACTGGGCCACCTTTGTGTTCTTTTAAGTGAGTGTGCCAAGCTGATTTGGGAGGTGCACTACAGTCATGTTGCAAGACACTTTGGTGTGGAGAAAAATGTGGTTGTACTACAAAAGTATTTTTATTGGCCAAAACTCTAATAGGATATTGGAAAATATATAAGATCTTGCACTCCTTGTGCCAACGCCAAACAAACCATCAAGAATCAAGGCAGACACACTCCTTTTCCTACTCCCAACCAGCCCTGGGAATCAATCTCCATGGACTATCTATCTAGCCTTCCTTCTATCAAGCATGGTAATGATTGTGTATTTGTGGTTGTGAACATGTCTTCTAAGTTGGGTATATTGGTGGCCTGCAAGAAGAGTATCAAAATAGAGGACACTACCAAACTCTTCTTTGAACAAGTGTGGGTACATTTTGGGATCCCGTAGACCATTATATGAGATCAGGATAGCAAGTTCCTGAGAAAATTCTAGTCGAGCCTTTGGACATTATTGGACACCAAGCTCACCAAGTCGAATGCATTCCATCCCCAGATTGATGGTCAGACAAAGGTCGTCAACTGGATGATAGTGCACATACTATGCATGTACAACTCCAAGAATCTATGAAACTGGGATGAGATCCTTCCTTGTGTGCAACACAGTTATAACATAGCTCTCCACAGCTCGACTGGTTGTAGTCCCTTTCAAGTGGATATGGGATTTCAACCATTGTGTCTGATAGATGTTGCCATGCCTCATGTGACTACACATACATAATCTGCACATGTACGGTCTGAGGCTGATAAAGCAACCAGGTTTTTTTAACACATCCAACACATCTACCAGTAGGTTCGCGTCATCTTGGAGAAATTTAATTCCAAGTATGAGCAACGACATGATCAACATCGGGTGCCACATAAGTTTTAGGTGGATGACAAAGTTTGGTTGCATTTGCAAAAAGAATGCCCTGTCGAAGCCCATCGGAAGGTTCAACCACTCTTATGTGAGACTTACACCATCACCAAGGTTGTGGGAGACAATGCTTTCAAGCTCAACATTCCCCCATTCTTGGTCCTACACCCAGTGTTTAATGTGGACCACCTTAATCCATACTTTCCACCATTGTTGGATGCATCAAACGTTGTAGAACAACTAACACTAACTGAGCTCAACCCAGTTGCATGGAACAAGCCACAACTATTCGGATCATGGACACATACATCAAGAACACTTTCCAACTAAATATCCAACTGTATTGGGTTTTCAAAGCAGGCCAACTCTTGCACCAAGGCAAGTGGGTTACCAGGGACCAAGTTCAGTAGAAGTTTTCCCATCTCATGGAGGCACTCAACGTAATGGGGAACATTTATTCCTAAGGGAGGAGGACTAATATAGGTGGATATTGGTGGCCACCCACCTATTCCACTTGGACCTCCACCACTGTTTCTTTCAGATTCCTTAATTTTAGCACAATTTAATATTTTTGGCAATTTTTCGGGTCTTAAACTTCCTGAGCTGTTTTAAAGCCCCAAATGATGATTTTTTGGAAAATGACAATACAAAGATTTTTGTACAAGGGTTTTTAGTTTCCTTTGATAGATCTTTCTAACGAGGTATCATACGCGTCAAACAGAGGTCATATGCCAAAGTTGCGACCCTGAGAAGCTGATGTACCAACTAACCCCAACCGGGCCCACAAACTTTTGGCGCTTCATATCATAGGGGTTAGGTTTTTTGATGTTTATGATTTTCCATAAAAATACCTCCGAGCCTCATTGTAACACAATTTAGAAGGCATGTAGCCATCAAATCTCTTCTCAAAGATAAGCTACCATTGCCCGAGCTAGTTTGTTTTCATTCTGCATGTAAACAATTTTCAGTGTTTGTTATTAATCAATTGAAGTTTAGTTTTCATTGTAGCTATGTGTTTTTGTTTAATTTTTTATTTCATTTCATTCCTACATAAACTCAGATCAAAGGACTCTTTCAAAATCAAATTATTTATATACTAGAGTTTATTTTATGTTTTATTTTTGAAAAAGACAATATCTATGAGGAAAATTAAAGCAAAATAATTCTTCCCAACATAAATCCAAGCTCTTAGAGTTAGAATTCGAGAAATAAAATAAGATAGAAGGAATGAGCATGGAAGAGAGCATCTTTGAATAAGAAAGCCTCTTTTAGAAAATATTAGACAATATGAACTCTTCCCAAGTCAATTTATCTTCCCAGATTTGTTGAATTATGTTGTTCCTTGAGATGTTCCTCACTAGGGAACTATGTCAAGGCACTGGGTCTCTCTCTCTCTCTCTCTATATATATATATATATATACACACACACACACACACACATATATACATATATATACATACATATTAAATATTAATTTTAATGAAATTTTATTTTATTTATATGACTGCAGTACAATATGATTTAAGAAATTAGTCACTAGGCTTCTTTCAATGAAGATGGATGAATACAAATATATATAAACAGGGGAGACTCAAAACGTTAAATTAATGCTCCAATCCCTCTGCAATGAAGGTGTACTAAACTAGAGATGTCAACAATCAAACAAAATGTTTGACTATGAATAAATAAATTGAATTGTATATAATTTCACAAGAAATAAGGTATGATGGACACAAATTGAATCTCACATAAATATTATTCACTTATGATGTTGTTGCATATATTATATAAAAGGAAGAACTGATATTCAAACTTCACTTTCTTAAAAATAAATCCATATAAATCAGAGCAACATAGAGAGGAAGAATATTTTAATCAATCAGAAAAGTTCCTTGCACATAACAACTGGAACATATTGCAATTAACTGCAAACAAAATATGTTTGGATTGATCCTAACAAAAATATTTTCCACAGGCTTGATACAGTTTATTTTCCATAAGGAAAAAAAATCCCTTCTCTTGAGTTCCTTTCTATCTTTTATACAAAATAGTTACAACAAATATTAGTTGCAAAAACAACTTTTTAGGAATCAAATTATAAAATAAAGAAATTAGTTGAACAACTCCAGCTATATGTTTACCACATTTGCTTCAATCAGATGCATCCCATTGACAAGATTCCAGAAGACTCATGGTGTAAATTTAGCTAGCCAATCCCAATCCTTTCTAAGTTGAGAGTTGTAAGATATCATATTTCTATAGGCGATGTCCAACTTTGTATTTCTGATAGGTGGAAATAGTGAAAAATGGATTTTTTACTTGCCAAAGGAGATAAAAATGATCGATTAACTTATCAACTATTGTTTTCCATTTCAAAACTCCAAGCATGTTTGAAAAATTTTCCACCTTGTTCCTCTCCCTCAATAACAATTCTTTGTAAGCATCTAATGATATCAAAATTTCATACTAGTCCTATCAGGATGACAAGTCCATCTCTTTCAAATTATTGAATTTACTCATAACAATTTCAACATTTTTTTCACCAATATGCATTTTTCCTTTGCTTTTTGAACTACAACTCTTTTGGTTAATACCTTGTTAGTTTCCATTATAAACGAGGTCTTGCCTTGAATTATAAATGCATGTAAGTCATCCCCAGGTCTTGGAATTAAGAAATTTGACAATTCTATTAGCCATTTGTGGTTTATTACCTAATTCATTTTGAATTTGTTGAATATATTAATGTGTTTGGTACATTAGCTTTGATTCATCATTTACCAGTTTGAAGGAATTCCATAGCTTTGTAATTTAATTAATAATTTTATTCCACAAGGCACACCTTGATTTAGTTAAGTTTTCCCCATTAATTGATTCTTCATCCAGTCTATCTCTTGTTGAAGCTTAGTTTTAAAATCTTGATCAACTTGAATAATTGCATTCCTTCATGACATCTGAGCTTTCAAAATATGAATTTCATCATTCTTATCATAACTATTATTTTCATATTCTCAACTTCAACCTCTTTTAAGATAATATGAGGTATAGTCTTAGCAAGTTGTTTAGATGGATCTACAAAGGTTCTTGGTTCTTATAAGGATCATGAAAAAACATGCTCAATTCTTTCCTTCATTATAGTTTCAATTTGTTTTTCATAATTTTCCATCTATTTGTTCATTTCAACCATTATTGCAAGCAATTCATGATTTTCCTACATGCTCCAAATTGGGGAATTTCAATCTCTTTTTTCAATGCTTGAATGTCAAAGTCCTTGGATTTGATCAAAGCCTATACTGAAGCCACATCCTTTAGATATTCTCCCAACTTATGATCCACAACTCCAACTCGTATATTTTCATTTGTTTAGTTCTAGTGGGACTCTTTTCTTCTTTGAGTTGATTGGTGACCTTGAAGACCATATTTTCCACTTTGGACATGTTTAATGTAGTGTGTGTGATATTTGTAAAGATAATTTCTCTAGTTTTCCTTTGCAGGTCCATTTGATATACCAAATGTACTTTTTTTTTGCAGGTCCACTATAAATTTCACAGCTTTGTAATCCTATGTTGTTTTAATAATTTGTGTTTTTGGCTCTAGTATAGCCATATTTAATTTTTCCTTTCATATTATAAGGCTGGTAATCACCTTGTTTGTGATAAAATTTATCCTTGTGCCCAAAGTTGTGAATAGGAATCCTGTTTGATCTTCATATTCTTTTTCTTGATCTAAAAAACTAGGAATATATATTCTCTTACTTTCCTAAAGCTGAAGGTGATATTCCTACTTGATTTTCCCAATTTGTAGATGTTGATGACAAAAAATCCCAACTAAAAGAAACTTGCTTAATGTCGCTTCCTCTATACTCTGAAATGATATCTCCTACTCTTCTTCTTTTTCCCTTGTTTTCTATGTTTTTCCTAATTGTTGATCTTCCTGTATTTCATAAATTGTTTGAAAAACTTTGTGCATGAGTTATTTTCCAAGTTTTCTCTTCTAATTGAGGAGTTTCTAAAATAAGGGGGTTGAGAAGATCTCCATACTTCTAAAGTTTTTAATGTAATTTGATGTTGCTTGGGTTCCTAAGTATATTTGTTGGCCAATTTTTCAATCTCTGGTTTGTTACATGTATATAGGGCGTAGATCCTTTCTTTGTCCTCTTGTCTAATATGATAATGTGTGGATGATATGACCAGGCTTATCCTTGGTGTAAATTGATTTGTTTCATTTTTTTCTTCCACTTCCTAAAAGGTAGCTCTAGTGTCAACAATAAATGGGCCTACTTATTTCTTTAACTTGAAGGTGATATGATGTTTCTTGGAAACAAAATGTAGTTGATATGAACTCAATCTATATCTAATATATTCTAAAGCCAAAATTCTCATAGGGAGAAAAAATGGAAGATGAGATGGAGGTAGGTCACAACCATATAGTCTGATTTCTGTATATCCCTTGAACACGAACCAATCCCCAAATCTAATATCAGGGATCAAATGTAGATTTTTTTTGTTTTTGTAAAATTCATTGGATCAAACTCTTTGTATATCACTAAACATAAAATTGACATAAACTTGTTGATAAATTCAAAACATTCTGTGTTTAGTAGTCATCTTCTGATAATAGAAGTCCAATAGTCAAAATTTTTGTCTCCATTTTCACCTTGAAGTTGTAGGTACAAACTAGACAATTTTACAACTAAAAAAAAAAAAAAACATGTATATTAAGCAAGACTAGTATCTGAAATACCTAGTTAAGTTGTATTGGGATAGTTGAAAATTTATGGCGTTAGCCAAGTATTGACTAAAATGAAACTTAATGAATAACATTTTGACACGGGAAAGAAAAGACAAAAAACCTAATATTGTTTTATCCATGGCCATAATCTGTTTTGTTGACTTGCGGAAAATATTGGTAGGGTACGATGTTGGGGTTTCTAGTATTAGGGTATCTAAGGGTAAAAATTATTGTAATAAAGTTTCTCTTTTCTTCAGGCTTAATTCTCAATAAGTTAGACTTAAATTTATTTCAATTAGAGATTGGGTTTGTCTACGCATGACTATTTTGAGCATTTCTTGGATAGACTCACGACTTATGGAAAAGAGAATAATTCCATTCCTGGAAATTATAACATTCTTGCTAGGAATGTAGTTCTCAGCAAACCAAGTTATAATTCGGGGAAATGAAAGGTTTGGGGAGTGATTAACCTAGCCAATATAACTCTTAGACCAATGAAATATCTTAAAGATCTTTAAAATGTTAAAAAACTTGTTGTCGAAAACATCTCTATCCCTATCAATTACACACATTTCCTTGAAATTGATAGGCTGATAAGAATTATGAGACTCAGGATTTGACTTCTTCAGCTACATATTGAATTGATCAAAGAGGAAATATTGAAAATTACCTCGAAAATACAATCAAACTATGTTGGTGTCACCTTGAACAGTCAAAAACTAAATTTTTTTCGTTGGTTCTCTTATTCTCCAATATTTGGGGAATTGAGACAATAATTACTCTTTTTTCCTTTAAAACCATTGAAATAATTCTTGAATACATTGTGTCACTTTATGTTGAAAAAATGCACCAAGAAATTCCTAATTTGATTTTGCCATAGTCAAATTGAGGAAATTCAAAATTCCACATCAATACACAACTTGGAGTATTGAATTGAGGTGTCATGGCACTTGTCACTTAGTTAACACAGTTAAATCAAGTTAGGGGCATGAAGTTTAGTTGTGTGCAGTGGTTCCTAAATTTCAGGAGCCTAGGTTTGTTAATTTCAGTTGTAATAAGTTAACCTAGTTGTAACTATTAATTGAACTAGTTGGCGATCAGTTGAGTAGTAGGACAACAATCTAAATCAGATATCATCTAGTTAACTAATAAATCCAATCATAATTAGCTCATGCATGCAAAGAATACGAGTTTCCTAGTTGTGGTGGAGTTTCCAAGGCAGTTAATCGACAATTGTAAACTAGTTGAGTGTACGAGTGTTGCATGAGGTCAGATGGACTATCCTTGGGAATTGAAAAATCAATTAGAGGAGTTCCTTAATTAATATGGGCCCACTTCCTCAAGGACAAATGTGTTGGCATTATGGCACAGGTGTTGTCCTTGATGGCAACCTTCTTTGGTAACAGATTTCAGTTCAGGCACTCAGAAAGTAGAAAAAGACATATACGCAGGTTCATCTAGACGAAGGCGCGTATACATGCGGGTTATACATTACAAAAGCGCGTATATGTTGGTGATCATTCTTTTGGTCCATGGCAGTTAGATCTTGGAACTTGAACCTATGTTTTGGACCATGGCGTCTCGTCAATTGTATCGATCCCTAGTTTTGGGTTCATGGTATTGAAATGTTATGGTTTTGGACCATGGTATTGGGGAAGGCCTAGGGCTATAAAAGAGGAAGGAGATCTTGTAACAAATCACCATCTGGATTATTATTGAAGATCTGAAAAATGCTAGAGTTGGTATATTGGATGGTGACGCAGATTTGGATCTGAAGGAAGGAGGAACCTTAGCGCAAAAGGAAGGATAAGGTCTATTCATGGGTCATAATCTTTAAGCCTAAATGATAGTA
>APFE030853844.1:106382-165191 GCA_000404065.3 Pinus taeda | reverse complement strand
AGTGAGATAGATGAGATTTCCTATAAGCTGTCTGTACTTTGTTGCATCCTCAAATTCTTTTCCTTCAATAGATGTGAGCCTCAAGTTTTGTTCCATTGGAGTAGAAAGAGGATTGCATTCTGTCATGCCAAATCTGTTTAACAAATCTCCAATGTATTTCTTTTGAGTAAGAAATATGGATTTTGAATGTTGACTTCATTGCCAAGATAGTAATGAACATAGCCCAAATCAGTCATTTCAAAACTTTTCCCCAATTCCTTCTTTATGGATGCAATGTAGCTTTCATTGTTCCCTGTCATCAAAAGATCATCTACATATACCACAAGATATACAACTGTTTTTCCAAATTTCTTGACAAATAAAGTTGCATCATCAAGATCAAAATGTTTGAAATTGAGTTTCAGAAGATGCTTAATTAGTTTTTCATACTAGGTTCACGGTGCTTGTTTGAGGCCATACAAGGACTTCACAAGTTTGCATACTTTATGTTCATGACCTTTCACAACAAATCCTTCAAGCTGGGACATAAAAATATTCTCTTTTAGATCTCCATTCAAGAAGGCAGTTTTTACATCCATTTGATGGACTTTCCAACCGTTCTGAGCTGCTAGTGCAAAGAGTGTCCGGATGGTGGCCCATTTTGCTGTGGGGGCAAAAGTTTCCTCATAATCGACCCCTTCCTTCTGTGCAAAACCTTTTGCCACAAGCCTAGCTTTGTGCTTGTCAAGTGAGCCATCAGCTTTGTACTTGTTTTTGTAGACCCACTTGCAGCCAATTGGTTTGGTTCCAAATGGAGGATCAACCAGCTTCCAAGTGTCGTTCTTTATGAGGGCATCATACTCCTTTTGCATTGCTTCTTTCCATTCATCATGAGAAGCAGCTTCTTTAAAGGAAGTTGGTTCAAAATCTGTAGACAAGTTCAATTCACAATCATAAGAAACATCCATATCAACAGGTGAATTAGAGTCATCTACATCACCTCCATTTTGTCGGTTTGAATTTCTGGTTCCTGTTTTTCCAATTTCATCAGGATGAAAAATTTCAAGTGTCTTTGTCAGCCACTTTGGGGGACCTTTCTGAGATGGTCCAGGCTGCTCTGTTGATTGAGTTGGAAGTGAATCAAGATTGAGTCTCCCAATTCTATCAATTACATCACTTAAAGCATCATCCGTTGTTGGAGTTTCAGTCGGGGGAGAGTATTCTTCAGAAGAAGATTCCACATGTTGATCTAGTATAGGAATCCCCCCCTTCAAGATGTGGAATCTGATTTTCAAATTCTTGAAATGATTTTGTTTTTGCGAATCTATCCATGTGATCAAGTTGCCGCTCAACAACATTGTCAGATTTGGATGATTCAAGAAAAATTACATCTCTAGATATAACAAACTTTTTATTTTCTTCATCATAGAGGCGGTATGCTTTGGAGGTGTTTGAATACCCCAGGAAGATACACTTACGACTTCTAGCACCAAGTTTGTTTCTATGTACCTTTGGTATCAAAGAATAACAGGTGGAACCAAAAATCCTGAGATGTTTGACCGAAGGAACATGTCCATACCACAATTCATAAGGAGTCTTGTTTCTTATAGCACTAGATGGACATCTATTCTTTATATATGCAGCACATAGAACAGCATCAGCCCAAAAAATTATCTTTACATTTTTGAAAAAAAACATGGATCGTACCATATTCAAAATTGTTTTATTCATTCTTTCAGCTACACCATTCTGTTGGGGATTATAAGGCACAGTTGTTTGATGTTTAATCCCATGTTGGCGAAAATATTGTTCAAATTCATTTGATGTATATTCTTTTCCATTATCAGTGCGAATAGACCCAATATGAGATTGTGCATCATTTTCAATCCATTTATGAAAATTCTTGAATGTTAGGAAAGCATCAGATTTGTTATTCAATAAATAAACCCAACACATTCTGGTGTAGTCATCAATAAATGTCATGATATATTTATTTCCATTTGCAGAAGGAACAGGCATTGGACCACATAAATCTGAATGAATAAGTTCAAGATTCCTATGTGCTCTTGAATGTGAGTCATGAAATGACTGTTTGCTATGCTTTCCTAGAATGCAAGCATCACATTGCTTAAGTTTTCTAGGAATTGTAGGCAAACCAGCAACACCATTTTTCTTCAATAAACGGAGACTGTCATAGTTTAAATGTCCAAATCTAGCATGCCATAATAAACTTGATGGAAGTGTACCTTCTTCATGATGAGAAATATATGAGAAATGTTGTGCATGAGCAGATGTTCCTTGCAGTTTGAGAAGTCTTTCTTCTTCTATTCCCCTCATGACAAGTGAGTGATCAGATGATTTTCTCACCTCAAGCTTGCCATCAAACATATGAATGGAGTGACCTTGCTGGCGGATGTGGACCAAGGACAGCAAGTTTCTCTTTAGTTGTGGGAGATATAAAACATGATCAAGAAGAAAGTCTGGTAGACCAGGCAGTTTAAGCCTGATTGTGCCAAGCCCTGATGGCTTGATTTTTGACTGATCTGCAAAGTAAACTACTCCATCAACATTGTCAGTGAAATCTTCAAAAAAGCCTTTTCTATGAGTCATATGACAGGTTGCGCCTGAATCAAGCAGCCAGTCATTTTTCCAGGAAGCAAGTGAAGTGTTAAACAAATCTTCATTTACTCCAATGTTACATTGTGCCTCAATATAGTGAGCGGATTCAGGTGCTTTACCTTTGTCTGTATCATCATTTTTACCTTTCTGTTGGTTTCTTCTCTGCTCAATTTTGTCACATGGTAGCTTGCATGTAGAGGCATCATGTGATCCATTTCTTTTGCAGCGAATACAATGTAAATCTGCCTTTTCTGCTTGAGGATGTCTGCCCCCCCTGCCTCTGAAGTATCTTCCTCTTCCTCTTCGTCCACCTCTTCCTCTTGTAGAATCTTGAGCAGGATATTTTTCTTTATTAGCCATGCATACAGTCTCTTCAGAAGATTCAGGGACTGTCTTCTTTCCAAAGGCTTTTTCCCTTTCAGCAAACTTTTTCACAAGAGATTCAAAGGTTATATCCTTAAGATTTCCATTTGCTTGCAAAGACTCAAGATAATTTGAGTATGTAGGATATAGTGCCTTGAGGAAAGCAATAAGAGATATATCTAGCTTAACTTTAGTGGAATCGATATCATGCACTATAGATTTTATTTCAGATGCAAGAGCAAGAGGGTCATTATTTTGCAGTTCAAGAGTGAAGAGTTTGATCATAAGTTGCACAACTTCAAGTGCAGAATGTGAGTCATAGAGCTCTTTCAGTTTTTGTAAAGCTTCAAAGGCAGTTGTACATGTTTTAAGGTGACGACTCACCTCCTTATTTACAGATGCTGCTATTAGTGCATATGCTTTGCTGTTCTTGTTTTCCCAGATGGCAAGCTCTTTGTCTGATGTGGGCTTTTCTGGGTCATTGTCTCCTTCTCCGACACCCACTCCTTTCCACAGCTCATTGAAAATGAGGGTGTGCTGTACCATCCGAGACCAGTCAGAATAGTTCTCCTTGCCAGTGAGAACTATTCCTATCATAGAGATGATTGAATGCATTTTGTAAAGGTTACTTCTGCTGAAAAAACTTCTGCTGATATATACTTCTGAAAACAATACTTTTAAAAAAAAACTTCCGCTGCTTTTTTTTAAAAAAAAATGATTTTGCTATGGAGAAAAAATCATTAAATTCTGCTACATATATCTCCACATATATATCTCTGCAAAAATCAGTATATATAACACCAATATTCAAAGTTCTGCTACATGTATCACTGCAAAAGAGCGCTTCACTGTAATATATAACCCCAACATTCAAAGTTCTGCTACATGTATCACTGGGCTAACCACATTTCGACAAGATTTCATATGGTAGTCATGAATGCAAATAAAATGAAACCATCAATCCTCTTAACCAATACAATCACTGTATTATGCGTTTTACAAATGGGTGTCCTCGAATAGTGAAAGTAGATAGGCCACGGTTTCTTTCTTTCAACAATCTTCACACCATCGATTTTTTTTTTTTTTTAAATTGTTTTACATCACCATCGATTTTTAAAAAAACGATTTTACATCACAATCGATTTTTAAAATACTGTTTTACATCACCATCAAAAAACTGTTTTATATCACCAGCGAATGGTCCTGCGTGGAGGCACCACACCGTTGGAAAACGAGTACCAGCACCGTTGGCAAACGCACCAGAACAGTTGGCAAACGCACCAGCAACGTTGCAGCAGTTTACAATCGAACTCACCAGTCACATATCACAGTCGGATCGTAGCAACGCTCATCCAGAAGACAACAGCAACACAGATATCATTTCAGGCAAAAACAAATTTCTTTGTTATGCACTAGCCGGGGAAACGAACCCTAACTCCACGCAGGAACACTACAGAGAAAAACCTTAGATCGATTGGGATCCCAGATAAAAGGCCGAAGACTGATCCGAGATTTTTTTTTTTTTAGCCAACAGAGTACGTAAATCCTCAGCCCGAAGACAAATCGAGACGTGCGAACACAACGATAACCAGATCCGGAGGACCAGAAACCCTAAATTCTAATCAAAATGATGCAGAATTTATAAAAAACGGAGAAGGCAAAACCCAATTCGGGAACTTATAAATGAGCCCAGGTCCGCACAATTACCCGATACCATATGTTTAATACAGGCAGCGGGAAAATGAGACCATATGTTTAATACAGGCATCGGGAAAAAACTTCATAACAGCCATACGTTACCTAATTCAAGGTGTTTCCAGGCTTTTGCAGGCAACGACAGTCTCCAGGCAGCGCCAGGCTCCAGGGATTCCAGGGATGTCAGAGACTGACAAATTCTCAGGCAGGAGTTACTATTATTACTGGGACCTGTGCTCTGATACCATGTCAGGCCAGGGTAACTCCAGGCTTAATGAGCGAGAGGAAAAATTGATATTCATATTCATTAGGTAACCTATATTTATATATACAAATGAGACGGATCAGTTCATCTTCTGGATGACTGTCCAGTTCACCCATCCGTTTCGGATTAGGTGTCAACACGCTGTACTACTAAACATTACTCTTGAGTAAATAGCCGCCTCAGACTGAGTACACTCTTGAAATAAAAAGTCGTCCCTGGGTTGACAATTAATGTGAGGTAATTAGGTGTTAAAAAGACCATTTTTATCGCTCCACATGTGTACTGGTATGAGTCTGCACTAGTACAAGATTGTAAACAGGTTTTTCTTATATTAAAAGAAGACAGCAACAGGTGGTTTTTCTCCCGCATTGGATTTCCACCTTAAATCTTGGCGTTCATGTGTGTTTCTTATGTGCGATGGTTGGTTCTGATATTACTGCACATGGTTACTGTTTATATGGTTAATGACGTACTGATGCACTGATTAAAAATCAACATATGATGAATTAACTGAATCATAAGTTTGTTGGATATAAGCTAGTTGTCTTAAATACAGTTGCATGTACACACAAGTTACCTTCATTGAAGTAGCGTATATAAATTTCAAAAAAAAAAAAAAAAAAAAAATTATTGATTTGACTAACACTGATTCACCCCTCCCCCCCCACGCCTCTCAGTATTATTTCCAACATTTAATTGTTGTTGAGCACCATTCAAACAGATTCCAAGACCATATATCCAAATGCACTAGAGGGCAAAATCAAATGCAATCTAGATGTACTAGTGAAGGTTGTGCACATAGTAACGGAGTACAAAGCTTGGCACCAACATCTCACTACAAAGTTACATGTTATTGTTGCCGAGTTACCATTCCCATAAGTTTATACATGATGTATTATTTTGTCTTATGGCTAACAGGCAAATTTTTTCTTATTGTAATTTTGTATTACGAAAATAATAAGAAAATGAAAATTGTGTATAGTGTGAGTCCAAAAGTTACATAGGGAATATGAAGAGTCATTAGGTAGCTAAAAGGCTAAAGAAAAGCTAAAAGACAAATAGAATCTCAAGAATCATGAGGGAGCTCCAGAGTCATAAAGGGAGGTGAAAAAGTCACCTCACTTGCTATAAATAAACCCTGATAATTCAAACAAAGGGTTTGGACTTTTGGAAAGCTAGTCTTAGCTTCACTAGCTTGACATAGGAGTGAAGGTCATTCTTTGGAAAAGCAAGTGGTGACTTCATGTTCCACTATTGGGGCTAATATTTCATCATTGTAATTGTGTACCTCGAACTTTCACTTAATCATTAGAAGCTCTCAAGGCTTGTACACTTTCATGCATATATCATGGATGTTGTAAGACTATTATTTTAATATTTGTAGTGTATGTTACTTCGTACATGTTAAAAAAATGAACTATTTCATTCAATTTAGTATATATATTGTTGGATGTGCGTTGTTATTTGCTTAAATAATCATTATTATTTTGTGAACTATTTTGCAGCCTAACAAACGACTCTTGTGTGCCTTTTTTAGGATAGTATATTACTTTTCTTCTAAAAGCTCACTCTTTCTTTCCCCTAGATGGAAATGTCTTATATACATTGCAAATGGTGTCTCACAAAACTTGCTCACTTGTTCACCTCAACCTATTAGAGCGATGTGTAATTCCCTCTGTGTTCAACTTGGAGTTGACACGTGTACCTTAAAAAAATAATATAAATGAAAAAACATTGTCGGCTATAATAAAACATAAATGACTGTACATATTTAGTCAATTTCAATTAAAAACATTATAAAACATTAATAATCACATTCTTATTGTGGTCACTTGGTTTGTTGATATTTCACCTTCACTCTCCGAGTAATAAATAAAATATTTAAATCTCTATGTTAAATAATGTAATTTTATAGAGATAAAGTTCAAAAAAAAAACACTTGTATTTCTCTTATAATATTTCAACATAAAATTGATATAATTTGTTTGAATATCCATAAGAAATATACATGTGTGTGTGTTTTTTTAATGTTTATCTTAGTAAAATATTCAATGCTCAAAAGGAAAAAGGAAAAAGTAATTAAAAGTAAAATAATTTTGTTTAATAAGAAAAAATGTGTGTAACTCAATCAATTTTTAATATATAATAAATAAATTATTCAAAAATACAATTTAAACAATGAAAAATTACACATGGTTTATATAACAAAACAAAAACAAAACAAAAAACCACAATAAATCTATCTTAATCACATATTTATCAAGCACTAAAAAGAATTAACTATCTTGATGTGTAAATCTGTTTTCATGTTTTGCATTTTAAAAATAGGTTTGGATATAATGAGATTTGATACCTCTAGGCTCTTGGTAAATCTGTGGTTAAGATGAATCTAGATTGATTTATTGCACACAATGCATAACCTTATCATCACTGTAATGACGGTCCCCTGCATATCCCAAACTATGTGAAATCTAATTGAGACTTTATACCTAAAAAACCCCTACAATTGACAACTTCTTTAAATTTTCATTTTGATAAATTTTACATAACCATTAACAACTTCCTTAAATTTTCATTTTGATAAATTTTACATAACCATTTTCCATTTTTCATATTCAACTGCCAAATTCAAAACCTATGAAATCTTATAAGGTCAACATTATATGTATACTCCCATAAAGATTATGTTAACTTGTAACACACAGAAATATTATGTTAATTAATACCTATGAGTAAAACAAATGAGGCTAAGCAACAAGTGCTACCCCGAGCTATAACAACCAGGATGCATGATCATCACTGGAAAACAAGCCAGAGCATAGAAACATTACCATTAAATAACAGAAATCTAGCAGATCAGACAAAGCAGAGCAACAGTTCCACGAACTGACAGATAAATCATCATTGCGGGTATACACTACATAAAAAGTGCACGACATAAAACAAATAACAATATCCCAAACACGCGCATCATATCAGAAGCACCAAATACGCATATTGGTTGGCTGTAAAATAATGAATAGAAAACTTTTTCATTATGGTCTTGGTAAAGATGCAAAGCTTTGGCCCGATTGCAAATTACATGGGCAATTCGATTATAAATAATGAAAGAAGTCATATCAAATATGATGATCCACAGACCAAACCCCAGTCAGTTCGCTATACAATAATTTACATGATCACTAAAAAGCTACAAGTGCAGGCAATCACTGCTGCGAGTACAAACAAATGGGTTGAGAACAAGGACAGAAAACATTGTATCCGCTCATTCAGCAAAAACATTTCACTGAAAACCTGTACACAAAACGGTGAGGTGAAGTTTCTATAGGATGAAGGAAAGCAATGCCAATGTGTAAATGATCTCTGAGGTTGCCAACAATTGGTCCAATGTAGATACCTGTTACACCCTAGGAAAACTTCTAGCTGTGTGGTCTATCACTGGCGTAAGCCCAGGGAGCAGAGAAGATTAATCTATTGCCAATACTGTTCAAGCATGCCCATCATTGTGTCGAACTAGGTGATCCATGTGACCTCCAGCTGTATCAATTTCCCACCACAATATACTGCTTTCAAATTCAGATGCTCTGCAGCCAGTTGGAGATCATGCAGTGCCTTCCTGGTTGCTGAACTTAACTTCATTGTAAATTTTGGAAATATTTAAGAGACAGATAAGAGAGTTTACTAAACTCTTTGGGTCCAGATCATAACAGGCCTTGAGCCAAAATCATAGCAGACCATATACTCAATAAGATTTTGAACAGCAGTCTTGTTAGTTTCACCTAGCAAGACTTACAGTTAAACCACTGTATAATTTGTACAACTTCTGTTTCCAACTCTAAAATATATGCATTTAGTTCCTTTCTCCTACCACTGGAATTAGCACGGTCGTCTTTTTACTAAACCAATTTAGAATTTTTCTCTATAGGTCAACTTCCCAATCCATGACTTATCAATTAGCAAGGTCCTGTTCAGCCAGCTCGGTGCATAGTTCTCCACTGCTGCTATTCTGTTCGCAGATCAACAATTCCTGGTGGTATTTGTGCTTTTCAGTCAAGTCACCACTGTAACAATATATTAGCCAAACTATATTGTAATCACAACAATTTCAGTCCTTGGCGGGGGTTTATATGGAGAAGGGAAAAGGGTTAAACGGCGACAGGTCATTCAAAAACCATCGCAAGAAGCCCAAAATTTATGACGGCAATTTAAAAACCATCGTTGAAATCTGTGTCAGTAATACATTTCTTAGGGGAAAATGCATCATCTCCTCTGCCGTTCTCTCGGCCCCACCCGCAAGTATCCATGTACAAAGGGTAAATCATCTGAGAATAGGATTTGATCAATCCTAGATTATAGAGAAAACGCTCCAACTTTTTTTTAAATGATTGCCAAGGGAGAATCGGATGGCCGGTTCCCTTGGAGGAGATTTTATATACATAGGATCGTCTTTTACTTGCAAGTTTGTTAGTCCAATTTCTTGGCGAACAGCTTCAATAGTCTTAGGATGAACAGGGTTTCCAGCTGCATCAGTCACATAGAACACATCAGCTGCCTTATCACCCCGCGTCAACACCTCTGCTTTTGTAACTGACATCCCATTTTCTCTAAATATGCGAGTCACGTCCGACAGAAGCCCAACTCGATCGTTGGTGCAGAGTTCCAGTCTCATGCCCTAAATTCATAAAAAAATCATCAAGAAAACTCACATTGATTTGAGTAAAATTAAAGGAAGGAACAATTTGAATGCAGTAGGAACTCCAGGTCTCAACGACTTGAATTAGTTTCCACCATTGATGCGTTCACTGAACTCGTACCTCGGATACTCTTCTTCGAATTGCAGCCTCCAAACACTGAATCACACGCTGCCTCTCTGCTTCTGAATTCACGGGACATCCATCAGTATGCCTGATGTAGTATTCCTGCGTCACAAAAAATAAGAACGGAAATAAGAATCGCAACTCTTCTTTAACCTGATTAAAAGTAGTCTGAATCCCATTAGAGATTTGACCTAAACTACCTACATCTAGTATATGCATACCTGCTTTGATAAAATCAAAGATGGAAAAAAAAACATTTGGGAAAATATAAAATAAATCCCTCGAAAGTTCAAGTCCCTTGTGGATATTGGAAGAGTACCTGAAAAGTTTCTGGGCCTTGAGACTTTATAGTGGCATGAAATACAACATACTGCATATCTGTCAAGGTGCAAACAATATCAAAGAGAAGCTTAGGCCTGTCTTTACACTGAACATTCACCACAGAATACCCCCTTTCCAAACAGTTGTCCACAGTCACAAGAGACATGGTTTTATCGTTGCCGTTGAGCAGAGGAGGTGCCCTGCTTCCAATTCCCTCCAATTTCTCATAGTCACGGTCAGCGAACATCAATTGATGCAGCCGCCTTTGTGTGTGAGTGAATCCCCGTGACACCACCATTTTAGCACCTCGGATTTTGCTGTTTCCTCTCATTACGTTTTGCAAGAGCTCTTCAATTTTACAAATCTTTTGTCCGTCTTCAATTGGAGCCCCTGTTTCCTCATTAGTAACGGAAACAAGACCCGCAACCCTCCTATTATGAGTCCACACCTCAGCCTCCACAACGTTACAATCTAGGTCGCTGAGAACCGCAAATATTTCAGATAGTAACCCTGGACGGTCTGCGCCTGTCAATTCAATTACTGTATGTCGATCGGCTTCTACCTCCAAGCCTGCTGATTTTCCAAATGAGGGCAGAATGCAAGAGTTCGTTGCCAGCGTCTGCAAAACAACGAATGAATGATTCAGGGCGCATATAACGTGAAAAAGGAACCCCTCATTGCATGTGTATCTCTAGCTCTACCTTGAAATACATTCCAGAATACCTTCTCAATGTATCCAATTACGCCTTCGTCTGTAAGTTTGTTGCCATTTTCGTCTGTCACATGGAAAACTGCCGCAGCAAAAAAAAATTGTCAAGGACAGGACTAAAACAATCGTAAGACTATTGTCCAACAAACACATGAACATGAATTCCTTGATTAAAACTTACCGTCCATGAACCATCTCCCAACGGAAGAAACATAAGCCTTGTTGATATTAAGGTTCAAGTCTGTCAGCACTTGAACAGCCTCGAAGAGAATACCATACTTGTTTGCACTGTCCACCTGTAAGAAGAAAAACCCCCAATTTAACACTACATCAGCGGAAGCCTTCAACCTGAATACCGAAGAGCAAATTCCTATTAAAGCCCACAGGTTGTTCCGATGGGACAAATGCTTAGTGAAAAACTACCCTCATAAGCATGGAATTCATAAATTCAGAACACAGAGAAAGACAAGGGCTTCACCTTCACTAATGTTGTATTTTCACATACGGCGTTATCAATGACTACCCTGAAATTAGATGGAAATTAAAGGTCTGTTCAATAGGGATTAATCCAAATAGAGAATCTGTTCAGTTGTGAACTAATCAAAATCCCCGAACAAGAACAAAAGTCCCCAGCATTTTATTAAGAAAATCATTTCTTGACATTCAAACAGGAAGGCCATAGAAGAAACTACTAACCTCGGCGTATTCATTCGTATTACAAGCTTCTCATATTCATTGTTCATGCCCAAAGAAGAACTCCAGTCCATTTCTGACAGAAAACCTGGCATTTCTAAGGTAAGGATCCCACTATAAAACTAACAACCAGAGGTTTTTTCCACAATACAAACACAAATACTTCAAGTTCAACAGAATGCAACGCTGCCCATCAGAACAAATCATGTACACACATAAATAAATCCCATCCATTTGTTTGAAAGTTCGTTAGGTGTACCATCGGTATAAGAGTGACAGACCTGTGAGGAATTGATAATTTGGTCTTCTGTCAAAGTCTCCCTGGAATTGTGCTCAGTGCCGTTACGCTGCATATTTTGAACTGACTTATTTACCAACCCCCAAAAACATCGTTCCACCTCCCCTGCAGAATTCCCCCTCCAACAATACTCTCGATATGATGGCCCGCTCTTTCATCTTTCGGCGCCTTTGTCTCTCCCGCTTTCCTTCCTTCCAGCTGTAAAAGCTCGGCAATTTCTGCACCTCTTCCCTCCCAAATTCCAATTCATAGTCTCCCAGCCTCGCTCGTTTATTTATTGTGCTTCATCCATGCTGGACATCCGGGACCCGTTTTCAATGGGTTTTATTCGATTCCACACACCCTAATAAGTACGCTATTACGTGACAGTCGAGAATTGTTTCACTGATACCCCACGTGGCATCTGTAAACAATGGAGTAGACAGTCTCCAAGTAGATCGCCCTACTTCAGTGTCGTTTCTAGAGAAATTTGCCTAAATTCAACAGTGAAAGATTGAACATACCCCCACGCGGCATCAGTAAACAATGGAGTAGACTAGTCTCTAAGTAGATCGCCCTACTTCAGTGTCGTTTCTAGAGAATTTTGCCCAAATTCAATAGTGAAAGATTGAACTTCTAATTCGATAGCTTTGTTTTCACCTCATTCCAACCAAGCCTTCCAAATGTAGAAAGTTTTAATGGTTCCCTGGTCTACGTCGGTATGGAGGAGGGTCAGGAGACATGACCTGTGAAATTGAAGGAGCATGCCACTGGAAGGTAAGAGTTTGCCGAGAAACATGCACATGAAAAAGACCGAACAACATGACCTTTACTTCCGTTCACACGCATTGAATGCCGCTGTCATGCCTATTCGTGGCTGCCTATGATATCAATGTGGGTCGTGCACCGTGCTCGATGGTCCGTCCACCTCTGATGAGATGAAATTTGATGGGTATTCACTTGTTTTCATTTTACCCTCCTCTGGGCTATATCCATTTTCTGCTCTTTTTGTCTGCCAGTCCTAGATTGACTAATTTAAAAACCGTACCTCTTCACCCAATTTCAAGCCATAGTTTAACTAGTTAGAGGAATTGCCATGAAAGTTATGAAAATTCTGATCATATTTAGAGAAAATCTGGGAAGGATTTTTGTAAATCCAAATTATAATTTTTAAACTTCAAAATTTTAGGTGCCCCAGAAGTTTTTGATGGTGTTGAATCCATTTCCACCATCAAAAACACAATTCAAACACTGCCTCTACAAGATTTTTTGAAATTTTTTTGCTTGGATTCCAGCCGCTTTTGGCCATCCGGGCAATTCTTCCACCTGGTTAGACAACTCCTTTTACAAAGGTTGTTTATTGATGTGGCAAATTTGCTCGAAAAGTCAAAATCTGTTAAAATCTGGTCATTTTTTTCTTAAAAAATTTAACTGTTGGAGTGCTTGAATCTTGTGTTTAATGATGGAAATGGATTCAACACCATCAAAAACTCCTGGGGCACCCAAAATCTTGACAGCTATAGCTGGTATTTCCAAAAAAATTGCAAGATTTTACAAAAATCACACCAGAATGTCCATCATTTTCGGGACAAATTTGCAGCCTCTCCCTATCAGAATCGGCCCCATTTTTTCCTTAAAAAATCTAACAATCAGAGTGTTTGAATATTGGTTTAATGGTGGAAATAGATTACCACCATCAATGTTTGAATATTGGTTTAGTGGTGGAAATAGATTAGCACCATCAAAAACTTCGAAACATCCAAAATCTCAAAATTCCTCTTAAATTTTAAAAGCTTTTTTATTCATAATTACAACATAAAAATTTTTACCAAATAAGTTAATACAAATCCTGAAGCCTCACACTAATCATACTTCATTTATTTGTAGTTAGTAACTTTACACATTTCTCTGTTCACTTTTACTTTTCTATAATTTTTAAAATCTAACTATACATAATGTATAGAATATTTATTATAAATAATAATTTCCTCCATTCCCTTACTCATTCCCTTACTCAAATGATTCCATGAACGAATTTTTTTCCCTTTCATAAAAAAAACCTTTCTCACTCCAGGGTCATTACTTTCCAAAAAAAAATTATTAATAAATATTTGGCTAATTTTTCAAAAAATTACATTTATTTATATAACCAAAAAAATACATTTTAAATAAATAAAAATCACAATCTCTCACAATCATATCCCTAAATTCTAACCAAAATCTAAATTACAAAATGCCAATTACTTTTCATTATTTTATGTTCTTTTACTAATAACTTCTTCTTGTATGCTTAAATTTAAATGCAAACTGTTGTTAAAGATATCAATAAAACTTTTGACATTGTTATAGCAACTTGACCTGTTAAAGCTATCACTAAAACTTTTGACATTGTTATAGCAACTTGACCTGTTAAAGATATCACTAAAACTTTTGGTATTATCATAATACATGAGCTGCAGCTGTTGATGAGTCAAGTCGCTCCGTTCTACGATGTAACCGCTTTTTAAAAGCGGTCCGCATCCTTCTCACCTTCATTTATCTTTCATTGGCAATAAACGTCCAACTCGGATTAAACTGAAAGTTTTCGACGTTTATCAAGATTTTAATGAATTAATTATAAATCAATTTTAATTAAAAAAAATTATCATGCTCAATCATTATAGAAATAGTGATCACTTTTTCCAATTTACCTATATCTTAGCAATAAGTTTGAATAAAGTTATTTAAATTTTAAAATTATATTAATTAATATAAATTTAATAATAATTTTTAGACTTAAGATTTAAGCAAGTTATTTAAATTTTAAAATTATATAATTAACATAAATTTATAACAATTTTATAAATATTTTGTTTTTTTAAAAATTAAGTTTTCTAAAATAAATTGTCTCATTTTTAAAATTATGATTTAACATAAATTTAATAATAATTTAATATATATCTTATTTCAATTTCATAATATTTATTGAGAAAAAAATTAAGTTTCAACTAAAATTATTTTAAATTTTAAAAGTGATATAATTTGATAAAAAGTATATTTTCTTTATTATATTATAATTTTAATATATCTTTATTTCAATTTCCAAAATAATTTTAAAAGTGATATAATTTGATAAAAAGTATTTTCCTTTATTATATTAAATTTAATATATATCTTATTTCAATTTTCTTAAACATTTATTTAGTAGAAATTAAGTTTCAGCTAAAATTATTTTAAATTTTAAAAGTGATATAATTTGATAACAAGTATATTTTCCTTTAATTAATTATATCATTTATAATATAATGTTTTATTATTATAGTTATTAATTATAAAATAAACATTTTTTTGTTTGCTACATCATGGGAGCTTTGAGATGATTGCATACTTATTTTTGATTTGAGAAACTCTAAGCATGGTCGTCTAAGTTGTCAAAAACTACAGGGGATCCTACCCCACTTGCACCATACTAACTTTTAATATGATTATATTTTTCTCACCAACTAGTAACCTTCACATCAGTGCATCCTATCACCACCTGTTCTAGGTCTAGTGGACATATATTATTATAACATTAACTAAATTAGAATTTATTAAATTTGAAGGTATTAAATAGTTAAAAATATGAATATAGATAGAAAAATTGATAATGATGTTACTGATGATTAACCTCCACTAAGAACTCTATCTAAACTTAAGATAATAAATTAATTGAGACTCTTTAAAATTTTATTTCTATGATAAAAAATAAGGGAAAAGAGTGTGCCTAGATCGCTACAGTTATGTTGACTTAACAAGTCAAGAAGGTTGGTAGTGTGGAAAACTTTTTGGAAATGAGAAGGGATGTGAGTAAGAGCCCGAGAATCCAAGAGAAAGTGTTTTCTCAAACCTCATAGTATCGCTCATAGTATCGCAAAGGTGATAGATTCTTTCATCCCAAGGTTTTAGTGCTCATGAGAATTAGTTCTTATCTTTGCAATGTTCATTTTCTTCTTAGCATTGTTGAAGGAAAAAAGATAATTATGGTTAGCAAGAGTAAAGTTGATCACCTCCTTATAATAGCTTAACTTCTTTGTCCCCTCTAACTCCTTATCATCCTATAACTTATCCCTAAATTAAAAAATAATAATATATAAAAAATGATATTACAAATAAAATAAAAAAAATAACCCAATTTTATAAAAATAAATTAAAGTATCATCACAATTAAAATTTTTAAATTTTGTTTTTTATTTGAAAAACAATACTTTCAACTTATATTAAAGTTATTGCAAAAACTTATTCATAAATTAAAATAAATAATATTCCTAACTTAAAATAAATATTATTAGCAAAGATTCTTTCAAGTAAACATTTTTATCTAAATAAATTATTTTAACACTATTATTTTGTTAAGATATCTTTTTAAAGAATTTATTATTAAGATGAGCTTATATGTGAGGTTAATATACAAAGATATTATTATTAGCAAAGATTCTTTCAAGTAAACATTTTTATCTAAATAAATTATTTTAACACTATTATTTTGTTAAGATATCTTTTTAAAGAATTTATTATTAAGATGAGCTTATATGTGAGGTTAATATACAAAGATATTATTATATATTTGTAATGTAAAGTATTTTTTATTAAAAAATATTCGCATAAATTATTAAATTTCTGGAATGAAAATATGTTTTTATTTTTATTTTTATTATTTATTTACACATAAAAATATATTTTAATATTAAATTTTTTATCTAAAATATTCAACAAAGTTATATTTAGGATATTTCAAGATTGATTTGAATTTAATAATCATGAACCAAATTTATCATTTATTCCCATATCTTATAATATATATTTTATTATAAATTAAATTTTTTATAAAATAAGTGTTTTAAGAGATTGATTATATATATAATTTTATGAAATTTTATTAAAAAAAATGAAAATTTGTAAGATAATAATAATAAATATTATTATCTTTATATATTTGATTTAATAAAATTTTATATAATTTTTTAGTTAGAATGAAAAAACAAATTTAAATTATTAAATTATTGTGCTATAGTGTATTATACAACTAGTATGACCTTCATGTATAAGTATGTCATGTTCTCAAAAAATAATAAAAATGATTTTCGTTAATTCATTTGAATCTTAAATAGCTAATGTGTTTAATAGCTCTTTTATCATATAAGTGAATTTGAATGGATCATAAATTTACCTTTAACAAAATTTTCTACCACATTAAAGTTGTAAATTAGGTAAAATTTTAAACATCTTTACTCTTTACTCAAGCCAATACCATTTCTTATTAATAAAATCGGAAATCCTTCTCCAAAATCTTTTAAAACTTCTGTTAATTAAATATTTGTAAAATAAATATTTCAAAGAAAAAACCATATATATTATATTGATGTAGTTTTATTATAAATGTTGTTATTATGCTATGTAAAAAACATCATTAAATTTAATATTGATATTAAAAGATTAATATTAATATTATCAAATTTAATAACTTTGGATTAATATAATATTAATTTTGTTATATTATAATATATATTAATATATCATGATATATAATTAACTCTATATATATATGGAGGGAAGAACAAAGAGATAGAGTGATAGAGGTGGAGAGATAAAGGGAGTGAGAAGGGAGAGATGTAGATAGAATGAAGGAGAGGGGAGAGGAGTCACAAAGAGAGAGAAAGGGAGGAGCGAGAGAGGGAGAGAAGAGTAAGAGAGAGATGGAGACACAAAGATGGAGGAGAGAGAGAGAAGGAGAGAGGGAGGGAGATAGTGACTAGGTTGGAGAGAGAGAGAGAGAGATGGTGGGAGAGAGGAGGAAAGAGAGAAAGGGAGAGAGGGGAAGGACCAGAGAGAGGACTTGAGAGGGAGGGACAAAGAGATGGAGTTGGAGGGGGAGAGAGGGAGTGAAGAAGAAATACATAGAGAGAGAAAAGTGGAGAGAGAGAGAGGAGTGACAAGGGAGAGATGGAGAAAGAGTGTGTACGTTTTGGGGTGAGATAGAAAGACAAAGAAGGTGAGATGGAAGGAAGGGGGGAGAGAAGAAGAAAGGTAGGGAGATAGTGACTGAATTGGAGAGAGAGAGAGAGAGAGAGAGAGGAATGGGAAACAGAAGGAGGTGGGAGAGAAAGAGACAGAGAGGAAGGAAGAGAGAGGGAGAGAAAAGGAGAGAGAGGAAGGAAGAGAGAAAGGACGTGAGAGAGAGAAGGAGAGAGGGAGGGGGAGAGAGGGTGTTAAGAAGAAAGACAGAGATAAAGGTGGAGAGAGAGAGAGAGAGAGAGGGATTGATAAGGGAGATTGAGAGAAAGGGAGAGAGGAGAGTAGGAGGGAAGAGAGATAGAAGGGGGAGAGAGGGAGAGAAGGGGAAGAGAAAAGAAGAGGGAGATGAAGATGGAGGGAGAGATAAATAGATATGGAGAAGAGCGTGTATGTTTTTGTTAAGTGTGAAGCCAAATTCACACAGGATTCTAGATCAGATATTTCTAGATCTCCAAGATTCTAGATCTGTCTACAACGCCATTAGTTTCTAGATCATTCCAGATCTCCATCTGAATCACATACATGATTCTAGATCCTTCTTCTGCCTCTATAAATTTGTAATTTATCTGGCCAAGGAAAGCAAGCCAAGGCCCAAGCCTGTTATGTAATGCAAAGTGATTTCTGTTCTCCAGTGATTGTTTTATCTATTCCACTGTCTCTGACTGAGTAATCTTGTTGTTTCTCCATTTGTCCGTCTCTTTGAAATTATTCTTTGCTTTTGTCGTCTAAGTCTCTGAGTATAAATATGTTATGTGTTACATATGCTCTGATCTAATAACTGGTATCAAAGCTAGGGTCGAATATCCACTGTGCAAGTCACTTAGTTCCATCACCTTGCTCTGGCAGCGTTCGTTAAAACGTTGGGTGTTACCTCTGGAGCTGTTGAAGGATCTGTCCAGGAAATAGCTGAGGAATGCTGGAACTAAAAGGCAGTTGCTACAAGAAAAACAAGGTCGTGGATCTATGTTGAAACGTGTTGCTGGAGTTTGAATTGTGGAGATCCATACGTGTTGCTGGAGTTTGAAAAGTGGAGATTTGTGGAGATTGGAGTTGAAACGTGGTGTTCGTAAGTTTTTTTTTACATCAAGCTTGCACGTATACGTCAAGTTTTTTCTAAAACCAACATATGTATGTGTGAAATGTGAAAAGGTTAAAACATTATATATGTTTTTATATTTATTATGAAACATATATAATTATATGTTGGAATTTTTAAAAGTATATTTTAAAAGGAGAAGGAATTTTGAAAAGGGTATTTTAAAAGGAGGAAGGTCATTATTACTAAATTTTAAAGAGTAATAATTAAAGTTTTATTTTTAAGTGGAGTTTTTGTGTTTTGGGGCTTGAATTTGATTGAAAATGGAGACAACAATTACAGATATGGAGAAGTTAAGCTAGGCTAATTTTGCCCTATGGAAATCACAGATGGAGGATATACTGATTTTAAAGGATCAATATTTGTCGATTGAGGGCACAACAAAGAAACCCTCATCGATGACAAATGAAGAGTGGAATAAGCTATATAGAAAGGTGATTGCAACAATCCGCCAATATTTAGCAAAGAATGTGTATTTCAATGTGTCCAGAGAAAAGACGGCTGAAGGATTATGGAAGAAGCTCCATGATCTATATGAGAAGAACACGACATCAAACAAAGTGTTTTTGATGAAAAAGCTTTATAATCTCAAGATTAAAGAGGGTGCTTCAGTTGCTGAGCACTTGAATGCATTCAATATTATTACTAATCAACTTGCCTCCATTAAAATCATTTTAGATGATGAAATTAAAGCTATTTTGTTGATGTGCTATATGCTAGACAGTTGGGAAAATTTAATTGTAGCTATGAGCACTTTAGCAACTACAGGGACCCTGAAGTTTGATGATGTCAGCAGTAGTTTAATGAATGAGGAGCTACGACACAAGTAAATTGCGGAAAACCAAGGAGGAGAGGCTCTAGCTCTAGCTGATCGTGGTAGGAGAATGGATCAAGGTTGGCAAGGGCGATCAAGATCGAGAGGCTGATCAAAATTAAGGAGAGGAAAAATCATCTGTTTTCATTGTGGCAAGCCCGGGCACATGAAGAAAGAATGTCGATTCTAGAAGAAAGGACAAAAGGATCAGAGACCATCCAGTACAAATCACAAGTCATCCAGCACAAATGAAGGTGAGACTACTACTGTAGCCACAGATGGTGATGTGTTGTTTACTGTTTCAGTAGAGGATGCATGTGTATATACATCTAGCAGTAGCTTTGATTGGATCCTTGACTCTGAGGCATCTCACCATGTAACCCCATGCAAAGATAGTTTTGTTTCATATAATCCTGGTGATTATGGTAGAGTGCATTTGGAGAATAATCATTTTTGCAGTATTGTTGGACTGAGAGATGTCCAGATCAAGATGAAAGATGGACAAGATATGGACAAGATGAAATGAACTCTTTGTAGGAAAATAAAACTTGGGAGTTGGTAAACCTCCCAAAAGGTAGAAAGGCTCTACAAAACAAATGGGTGTACAGGATTAAGCATGAAGGTGACGAAAATAAGGAGAGGTATAAAGCAAGGCTGGTGGTGAAAGGTTTTGCCCAAAAAGAAGGTATTGACTTCACTGAAATTTTCTCACCTATTGTTAAAATGTCATCCATTAGATTCATTCTTGGTCTAGTTGCTACTTTAGACATAGAATGTGAACAGTTAGATGTAAAAACTGCATTCCTTCATGGTGAATTGGAGGAAGAAATTTATATGGAGCAGCCAGAAGGCTTCATAGAAAAAGGCAAAGAAGGCCTTGTTTGTAGGTTGAAGAAGAGTCTCTATGGGTTGAAATAGGCACCTCGACAGTGGTACAAGAAATTTGATTCATTCATGTTGGAACATGGTTTTCAGAGGTTGGAAGTTGATCATTGTGTCTATATCAAGAGGTAAGATCAAGGAAAGGATATCATATTATTGTTATATGTGGATGACATGTTGATTGTTGGGCATGATAAGAATAAAGTCAATAGGTTGAAGAAAGATTTGGGTAGCAAATTTGCAATGAAGGATTTGGGACCAGCACAACAGATATTGGGCATGCTGATTATGCATGACAGGAAAAATAAAAGGTTGTGGCTATCGCAAGAAAAATATATCAAGTAGGTGCTTGACAGGTTTAATATGAAGGATGCCAAGCCAGTTGGTACACCCCTTGTAGCACACTTCAAGCTGAGTACTGAATTATGTCCTAGTGATGACAAGGAGAAAGAAGAGATGAGAAAGATTCCTTATGATTTAGCAGTTGGTAGTTTGATGCATGCCATGGTATGCACACGACCAGACATTGCATATTCAGTGGGAGTAGTGAGCAGGTTCCTTGCCAATGTAGGCAAACAACATTGGAAAGCAGTGAAATGTATTTTGAGGTATCTCAAGGGTACTAGTCATTATTGTTTATGTTTTGGTCATGATGAGACTATGCTTGAAGGATTTACAGATGCGGATATGGCTGGAGATATGGAGACCAGAAAGTCCACTATAGGTTATTTGTATACATTTGCAAGTGCAGCAGTATCTTGGGTGTCAAGGCTACAAAGAATAGTAGCCCTCTATACAACAGAAGCAGAGTACATAGCTGCAACAGAAGCTTGTAAAGAGATGTTGTGGATGTAGTGATTCCTATGAGAGATAGGAATAAAGTAGGACAAGTATGTGTTATATTGTGATAGTCAAAGTGCCATTCACTTGGCAAAAAACCCAACATTTCATTCAAAAACCAAGCACATTGACTTAAGGTACGATTGGATCCGGCATGTGTTGGAGGAAGAACAATTATCCTTGGAAAAGATCCATACAAATAGGAACCCTGCTGATATGCTCATTAAGATTATACCACGGAATAAACATGAGTTATGTGGAGGCATGGTAGGACTCGATGTGACTTGATGACTCTTATTTGGCTTCAAGTGGGAGAATGTTAAGTGTGAAGCCAAATTCACGCAGGATTCTAAATCCTTCTAGATCAAATCATTCTAGATCTCCAGGATTCTAGATCTTTCTACACTGCCATTAGTTTCTAGATCATTCCAGATCTCCATCTGAATCACAGACAGGATTCTAGATCCTTCTTCTACCTCTATAAATTTGTAATTTCTCTGGCCAAGAAAAGCAAGCCAAGGTCGAAGCCTGTTATGTAATGCAAAGTGATTTTTGTTCTCCAGTGATTGTTTTATCTATTCCGTTGTCTCTGAGTAAGTAATCTTGTTGTTTCTCCATTTTTCTGTCTCTCTGAAATTATTCTCTGCTTTTGTCATCTAAGTCTCTGAGTATAAATCTGTTGTGTGTTATGTATGCTCTGATCTAACAGTTTTGGGGGTGATATAGAGAGAGACAAAAGAGAGGCAAAGGGAGATAGAGACATAGATGGGAGGTGAAGAGAGAGAAGAGAGAGAGAGAGAGAGAGAGAGAGGGAGGGAGAGATAGATAGATATGGTGAGAGAGGGTGAGTGTTTGTAGTAATAAATAATACCTTAAAAAACGATAACACAAAAACACTATTATCAAAACAACTGTAAATATTATTATTACTATATCATATGATTTTGTTTTATAAAATTATGAATACTTTATTGTAAAAAAAATATAGAGTTAATAAATAATAAGTTTTTAGAATAATTTTATTTAATTTTAAAGAGAAAATAAAATAGTAATTTGAAAAATAAATAAAATATTTAGTCTATGAAATTTTGAATTTACCATGAATAAGTGTATTGTTAAAGTAATTTTGTGAAGAGGTTACCAATTCAAGTTCTCGTAAATTAATTTAAAAAAATCACAAGTTGATGTTTGAAAATAATGTTGGATTTCAATGAATTCCAATGAATTCCACATTCCAATTTTAAACTTCCCTCCCATTTGCATCCTTCACATCAAAGGTCCATTTCATTTTAAAGAGAAAATAAAATAGTAATTTGAAAAATAAATAAAATATTTAGTCTATGAAATTTTGAATTTACCATGAATAAGTGTATTGTTAAAGTAATTTTGTGAAGAGGTTACCAATTCAAGTTCTCGTAAATTAATTTAAAAAAATCACAAGTTGATGTTTGAAAATAATGTTGGATTTCAATGAATTCCAATGAATTCCACATTCCAATTTTAAACTTCCCTCCCATTTGCATCCTTCACATCAAAGGTCCCATTTCAGGTTTAGGATGAGAATGTCGAAACGAAAATCTTTCAAAAAGTCGCGTTATAGACTACTGCATATTTTAGCAATAAGTAGCCAGCGATTTGTACCGCCTTCGACCAAAAAGTTATGGGTTGACTTTAAACAGAGTGGCCACTGAAACCAAAACTTCACGCCACTCAGAAACCGAGCTATAAAACAAAACGTTAGCCCGTGATGTGTTGGCCCAAATTTGCAGAGGTCCCCCACTCGCCTTGTCGGTTTCTCGGTTATAGAGGTGTCCACATCTCTTTGTCTTAAGAATTTACGCAAACTGTTCCCTTATCCCTTGTCCATCTCTCTGAGCTCCATCTTTGACTGATAAGAATGTGCATTTATTATTATGTTTATTTGGTGAAAGATAAAGTAGTTTCATAATTTAAGTTTTGGTTGGCTTAATTGGTTGAGTTAATTATGAGAAGTTTTGGATTGACAATTTAATTTAATAAAATGATTTTGAGTTGGATTGTAATTAGTAGTGTGTAGATTATATTATTTAGGTTTAGTATTTTGATTAATTTTTAATAAATTTGAAATAAAATTTATTAAAAATTTAAAAATTAAATATATTAGTAATAATAATGATTTATATAGGTTTACGAGGTATTGAATAGACAGTGGTCAAGTGCTTTATTAAGGCACTCATTGATGTGAAGTTACTGGGTTATGACGGTAATCAGGTGCTTTATTAAGGCACTCATTGATGTGAAGTTACTGGGTCAATGACGGTGATCAGGGGCTCTATTAAGGCACTCATTGATGTGACGTCACTGATTCAATTCCTCTCCCACATTGGGTGATATAATAATAATAATAATAGTTTATAAGATAATTAAATTAAATTAAATCATTAAATATTATAAATATTAAATTTTTATTTTTAATATTTAAAAATATTAATTTGTTTTTTTTAATTTTCTTTTAAACCAAACAAACAATTTTTTTAAAAAGAATTCCCATTTCCCCATAATTGTCTTGATGTTAAATATTAACCAATTTTTTTTTTAGCAATTTCATTTTTAATTTAAGTGTACTAAATTTATGAATGAATGAAATTTTAATGTGCACGAGACTAAAAATAGTTATGGGACCACCAATGTCACACCCCGAGTTGGTCAAACCTCTAAGGGCGACGTGCAACACCAACAAGAGTCAGTTAGTGTTTCCTTCTTTCGGACTACGCCTTACCACTTTTATGTTTATTATTGTTCTTATTTTCTGATTAAGTTATGTGCGGAATTTCATAACTATTAATAAGTGTAGCTATGCCAACAAGAGACCAAAACGTTTAAAAATGTTCAATAATAATCTTCCATTAACTTTGCAATAATTTTACAATATTTTTACAAGTGTGAGAGGCTGCCCCAAATGGGCGCAGCACTCTACCCACAGCGTAAGTCATTCAGCGTGAATGCAACAATTTAACTATACAAAACTCAGTTTGCCCACCTAGGTGGGCGCATGGTCTTGCCAAACTGAGACTCAACTGTTCTAGATGTCTTTTTCTCGAACTACCTGCATGTGACTTTTGTTTTGTTCACATTGCCTGCAACCCTCGTTCACACTGCGAACTGTGGCCCTTGTGGATGTTGTGTTCACTTATGTGTTCTCCATCGAACTTCCTTGGGGCGAGATACCTTCCACCTATTCATATGTGTTCACCCTCCTCAAACGAATCGTCATGTCTTTTCATTTTAATGGCTCGACGTATCGACCAACCTTCCATTCGGTTGAACGCCCTCATCGCATCCCTTCATGTGAATGAGCCTATGGGCCGATCTGCACACACTTGGGCGTATGGGCGCTCTTGCCCACCGATATGTGTACCACCCGCCCATGATTGCTCCATCATCGTGCACGTCGTTTCCCGCTACATGACTTGCCTCCACCGCGCGCTTTTAACTAAACCGTGATCACACACACATTCATGAGACAGGCGAGCTACAACATGCCCGCCACTACATCTGCACACCTATCACATTGTGCTACACGAGCGCGCCTATACCCGCTACTCACCCTCAAGTATCATGGACGCTCAACTCGCTCGGGGGTGGTGATGCCGACTTGCAACCCTGACAACCAACCTCCCTTCTTTTCACCTATTGCAATTCAATCCTTGTCTTACTCAAATTAATGATGAGATGACCCAACCTTCTAACAGTCCCCACAATGCCAAGGAACTGATGTTAACATACTATCGTAACTATCTTTGATGTCTCTAAAAGCATCACATTCCAAAATGATTATTTTTTATTTTTTTTTATTCCACTGGCCTAAAAATGCAAAAAGTACACACTCGTTCTTCCCAAGCTTCTTTAGGTCTTTTCCACCAACCTGTTTTGCACTGAAGTGTTGGAAATCATGATTGTCGTTAAACTAAAACTTGCAGGTTTTAGTCAATGATCACATCTCCAGAGATAAGGATCCATGAGAGGCGGTTAGGCCATGTTGTGAAACACACAGGGAGCGTTGGTTTATCCAATGTCCAACAATCCCCCCCCCTTATGCGAGCTGGGTGTGTATCGAACTCGTGACCTATGCTCTGATACCACTTGCTTGGAATCATGATTGTCGTTAGACCAAAACCCGCAGGTGTTAGTCAATGATCGCATCACCAAAGATAAGGATCTATTGTAGAAGCTACAACCCTCTAAAATTTTGGCTCGCATGCAAATTTCGGAGCCTACCTTGGATCTTGCGATCAATTATCCTTGGTCGCTTGTTGGTAAGCTGATGATTTCAAACTCTCCTCCTTGATCTTAATAGTTGTCTGTGTTCTCATCTTCATGTAGCATGTGTCATATTTGGGGATAGGGGTTGTCGCTGGTCATGCAAAGGGAATTTTGTCTTACTTCAAGGGAATTGTGTGCGTATGAGCGGTTGTCATCACATAGACATGTTTCACACTCACCTCACGCACTCATGTCACGAAGGTTGTTGCATCAAGCAAAGTATGTCTTATGTATTCTGGATGGTCTACATTGTGTCACTAAGTGTCTGTGTGTGATCATAGTCAAGTCCTATCAATGTTTACATATGTTTCACTGATCTCACACTTAGCCATTTTCCCAAGCAACCTAGCCTCATCCAGCTTCCCAAAACTGTGCTCTTTGCATCTACAACCATCAAGCTTCCTCCCTTGCCTACTAAAACCCCGCAATGCGCAGATCAAGCTTCCTCCCTTGCCTACTGAAATCTCGCAGCCCGCAGAGACCCCAACCAAAACTGCTCTCCAAAAATGCGTGAAACAATCAAGCAGCCAACACTGCTCTCCAAAAATGCGCAGAGCAGTCTAACTGCACTGCACTCAAAAATTGCGCAGAGGTGTCGTCCTAGGACCCCTATCCCACAACAATGCCCTAAGCCTCAAAACTGCGCAATTTTTTCCAAGTTGTCTTGTCTATCGTGCATGCAGAAACTGTGCAGATGGGCCTCCCAGGACCTCATTCTGGCAACAGTCATTGTCCGCTGAAATTGCGCAGATCTACCTCTAAATGACTACAGGAAAGGGTGACATGCTAAAATCACTTCCAAGGAGTTGAGGAGAGGGACTAAGGAACCAATCAATGGAAAAGATCAAGACCGCATGCAAACTCCGTCGGATGCATGATCATCTTGAGGGTAAGTATGGTAAGTAAAGAACACCTTTCGAAGTACACATCTTAGTTGAGTTTGCAAGACTTCTTGTCATTGTCATATCATCATATCCTCAGTAACATGCATATGCGCAAACACGAAAAGTCATTTGATGTGTTTCTTCTACATGTCTTGCTTCTTTTTCACTTGTTTGATGAACTATCATCTTCGGCATGTTGATTGCTATGTCATGCTTGCGACCTTGTTCTAGTGATGATGAAGGTTGTGTTTAAGTTGTGTTCGCTATGTACACATCTATTGCACTCGCACATGATGTAGTATGCACTATCGTGCAAGCGTCGTCACAGTTGTTCAACGATCTATCACAAGTGTCACGCTTGTCGCTCACACAGTCGGTTAGTCACACTGAGTGTTGTTGTCTTGATGGTTTGAGGTGTCTTGTCATCAAGTCATGTTGAGTGTGTGTTCACAAGGTCACATATGCACAAGTTCACTCGTTCACACACTTAGTTATTTTGTTGAATCTATATCGACCAGACCATCCTCAAATAGCTAGACATCCGCTAAGCTGCATTGCGTAGTTTTAGATACCAGTGATTATGTACTGCTGCCCAAAATTACGTGAGCTTGAGGCTACCTCCTAGGTAGTTTGCACTATGCAACCTTGGAATCGACTTGACCATCACCCAGAACAATGCAAAAATTTCTCAACAAGCCATTTCAATCTGCGTTGCTTGCCAGCACCTCAACCGAGCCTCCAGCGAGTCAACCAGAGAGTTTGACCAGGTAGTGACGTCGGGACTCACTCCCCCACAAAATTGTGCAAAAGCTATAAAGCATACTCGCTCCCTTGATTGAAGAAATTGCACAGACATGTCAGACAGACACCTTGTGTCCATCACTCTCCACCTCAAAAAATTGTGCAGTTTTCATGAGCAGTCACCTCGCTGCCTAGCATCCCACTCAGGTCAGAAACTGCGCAAGAATGTTCAACAGGGCAGCCTCCTAGAAATTGCATATTTTTTTCCAGCAGATTCCCGTAGTTTTCTGCCAGCTCCCCAGAAAAATTACATAATTTTTTCAAGAAAGCCTCCTGTAGCTCGGTGCCAACTCCCTAGAGAAATTACACAGTTTTTGTTGCCAAACCCTCTGCTGCCTACATTGCTTCTCTCAAAACCTTGCGCAAATCTTCCCTCCAACCGAGCCAAATCTTGCGGACAGTCACTGCTGATCCAAATTGTCCATCCCAGTCTCCTAGTGACCTCTGCTCAATTTTCGACGACAGTGCTCAGAGCCCACATCTCGGATTGAAATCTCCCTTGCATAGTTTCAAGATCCTTGTCCTCTCTCCTAGTCACCTGCATTTGAAAGCGAAGGATAATGCATCATGGAAGACTAGGAGATTTTTGGATTTGATGTCATCTTGTCATGAGTGATTACAGATACAGGTACATGGATGAGACATGACGCGACGATGAATGTGATGAACAAGGAGAGCACATGCAAGGAGATTTGTTCGCGAACAGTCAAACAAGGAATGCATGTAAGGAGATTTTTTTCGCGAACACAAGAACACATGAAGCATGTCAAATTACAAGCAAAGGAGGAACATGCATGTGCAAACATCAAGCAAACACCAAGACCATCGAAGACTTCACACATGTTGTCATGCAGAGGTGAAGCTATGATACACCAAGAGCACATCCATCACTTAGCAACACTACAGCTCGACATGGACACCACCAACAATATGAACATACCAGCATTGTTGTGTCAAATAATGTCATGAGTCATCTCAGCGACATCACTATTATGGGCCATACCGTTGTAAATCAATGTAATGTAACGTGGAAATCCAAGAGACCCACATGTAAATCTGAAGATTCATGTAAGTCAAAAAGTCATGAGGAAAGTCTAACAATCACAAGGGCCAGTTTTACCCTTAGCTATAAATACCCCTCATTTGTACATGCAACAGACTGTTCACCTTGGCTCCTCCCACATAGCCTTGAGAGTCTGTAATTTTTTCTTTGAGGAGCGAGCAGTGGCTCCAACGCCCCGCTTATGGGGTTAGTGATGTATGGTGTACCGATGTGTCTTAGAACTTTCGCTTAATCCAGAAGCCTGTTAACAGGCCAACACATTTTCACGCATGTATTATAATTTTTTGTAAGACTATTCTTTGAACACTTGTAATGCATGTTGCTCTAACTTGTGTTAAGACAGTTGAACTATTTCGGTTGTTCTAATACATATTCTTATGAAAATGTGTTGTATAAGTTGCTAGCGTTGTCTTTCTCGTGTGGGCTACCTCGCTGAACACTAGGAAAAACCATTCCCATAGACTTGTTATAACGATCATCACACTCACGTGGACTATTCTATTGGGTGTTGTACGTGCTATCCATTCATTATGTGTTTGTGACTGCCGCATCCGTGTGGACTACTCCAGTAGAAGTTGCGCATGTCCTGCTGTGTTTTGTGTCTCTGACAGAGAGTTGAGACTCTTCCCTTTCGACTACAGACTCTCTTCCACCCTCTCCCTCTGCGGTGAAAGAACCTTGACACAAGTAACACTAGCACTCACCAGGCACGCAAACCTCAGTGTTTGAAGACAAGGCAAACCACTCTCACGTGCTGACAAGTAAGATCTAAGGCATATCTTTAAGATAATGGCAACCGGTTCATCATACTCGATGGGAATCTGACACCAAACGATGCAAGGTCTAGTACTTCATACCGAGGAGATCCCTTGAATGTTGGCGGGTCCAACACCATCAACATTTCTGGCCCTAGAAGGAGGTCGAGATGACAGGCTGAGTCCTCATAATTAGTTATGAATCTCTACATACTTATCATGACTAAACACAAAATTTCTCTTCCGGAGTGTATGTATTATGGAAACAACTTTGAAATATTAGAAGAGCTCTGGAATAACTTGTTAGGTAAAATATACAATGGTGGAGGTCGAGTAGCCTTGGTTAGACATGCAGTTGGTGTTGTAGGCTCATGTGAAAGGCATGAAATCTTTGAAGATTACATGACCTACGCGCTATTCACATACACGCTTCGAGGGCACCCATTGCATTGGTGTGCCACGCTACTTGAAAAGTCTACTCACTCTCTCCCTCATCTAGTCGCAGAGATAGACCGTGCTTTCAATCATTTTGACTGTAACGCACTCAACAAAGAAATTCTGAAATTACGGAAAGCACCTGATGAATTCGTTGAATAGTTTCACACACGCTTTTGTAATCTCGCATGGTGATTTCCTGAAGATGAAATTGATTGGGAATTTATCGATGGAATATTTAAGTATATTTCTTACATATCTTAAAATTTTCAATTCTTAGAATCATTCGAACCTGACTTAGCATACTTTGGTGATGGAGTTGTGCAATCAAAATCAGACACAGTTGCCGTCACAAGTGACTGTCTACCTTCCCCTCATCAAATAGCTCCACCAATGCAGAGTGATGCGGGAGAACATGCACACACATTGGTTGAACTGTCACATCCTCCTACCCCACCTGCTCTTGATATCTGTACAGATTTGACTTGCAAGCCTACTAGTTGTCATGTGGACTTGTTACCTCAACCTCCGTCCATGCGTTCTGCAGATCCTCCGGATTGTACTGTCTTGTGTTCTTCCATTTCGAACTCCACACTTGTTGTGAACAAGGATCAAGTTGTTGATGGAGTTGGTGTTGTGCATCCAACCTGCGTTATCATTCATGATGAGTGTGTGCGGGAATCTAAGGAAGAATCCGCGGTGAAGGATGAATCCCTTCCATCCGCGCCTCATCCGCTCTATCTCTGACATCCCCTGTGATTCTTCCACTATTGATTTCCCCTATGAAAACCCATTTCTGGATATTTCTACATTAGATCGTTCACAAGACACACCAGATGTCAGTCTATTATTACATTGTAGAGATGACACATCTTCCTTTGAAAATCCGTCCCATCTGTCATCTATCATTTCTGAAGAAACAGAGGGTGAAAATCCTTGCTTCTCATCTACCCCTCTGCACGATTCATCGAATCATGAGGATGTTGACAAACATCCCAAATTTTCTGATCGTGGCTGTCATGATCTCTATACTTCTTCATTTGATCACGATGTTGATTCACTTACTGTTAATATGTCTTGGCCACTGGTCTTTGATGATCTACCTATTGATGGAGTGGAAACCCTACATGCTGTCGAGGCACTTCAATCTGGGCTGATGATTATGTCAGGCCCTCCCTGTCCTAAGGTTAGTTCCACTTTCAATCAAAAAATTTTCAAAACACCCAAGGCTCATCATCACTCTCTGCTTTGCATTGAAGATAATCAAAAACCCAGATTTCACTTCCTCCACTCGAATCACATGATCCCATCGCTCAAGCTTTGGGGGAATCTTACAAAACGAGCATGCTTGCAAAGCATAATCTATTGGTCTTTCTCATGTTCTCTCATATGTCATAGTACAAAGAGTGTGCATGTTTATCATTTGCATGCAGTGTGTCATAGCACCACTTTAAGTCCACAAAATGTTTGTCTTCTGCATTCACTCTTTTCTTTTCTGTGGATGTTTTAGAACTCGAAGCATGTTGGTATTCATTGTTGTATCTTTTATGTTTGCTGGTTCATTTGATTATGTTTCTCACAAACCATGCCTTCACCAACATGGGCGAGCCAATGTGTTAGTGGCTACATTGGAAATATCACTTCACATGAGTGAGCCCATGCACTGTTTAGCATAGGAATAGGAGTAGTGTTTGCTTCTTTGCTTTGCCTTTTGGTTTGCATGTTTGCTTGCCTGGTTTGGTTTGCTTGTGTGCTTTCTTTGCTTAATTGTTTTTCTCTCTCTTTACTTCTGCTTTTTTCTTTTTACTTTCTTTTCTTGCTTGTGCCCGTAAGTTAACCTCTCGTGAAACCGTGTTTGGCTCTTGAGACAATCCGGGTGAATCTAAGAGGATTTGTACAACTATCAACATTTGGTTATCTATTGTCCTCTCTCTTTATGATGAACTTGTTGTCTTCAGCCGATGATGCCTTGATGTAAAATATATTCTGTTCAGAGTGAGTCTTGGTGAAAACACAACGCTTGCGCTCTAACTAGTACCACCTACTCTAATTGATCTTTTGGGTTAACCATTTTTAACTCAATCAAGTAGAGTAAGGTGAGGGGGAAAACCTTAACAAGTATGTCAGAGGTATACATAACATACTTCTCTGAAGGAACAACCTCTGTTGCTCTCAATAAGCCGGGATCCCTCTTCTGCCTCTGAAATAAATAAGTGCCTATGCACATTTCTTGAAAAAAAAATGAAAAATGAATCAGGCGAAAGAAGAGAGAGGCTTCCTATGCAGAGAGGTGATGTAGGTAACTTCACCAAGGTACTGACCAGGCTTGCTGTCAACGGAGCGATGCTTGTGTTCCTGCGTGACTTTGCCAGGGTACTGTCCAGGCTTGCTGGCAATGGAATAACACTAGAGATGAAACTTAAACTCTGACAATTATATTACTTGTGCACCAATGCACCCCTCATCCCCAATCGAAATAAATAAGTTTACTTGGCTTGGAATGTGTGTTGAACGATCAAAAGAATGGTAGGGACTACATCTTTCACATAAGCTAGTGTGGCAGCCATCATGATCAATGAATCGAACAATACTTTCAGAAGGGTTAGACTCGCTTCTCACGGAACAACTTCCATTCAGAGAGCTAGAGTTCTACCAGTGTGTCACCAAGTTTTGTAGCGGCTACAACCACCCTCCAAAATTTTGGTTCGCATGCAAATTTCAGAGCCCATCTCGAATCCTTCGATCGATTATCCTTGGTCGCTTGTTGGTAAGTTGATGATTTCAAGCTCCCCTCCTTAATCTTAAGAGTTGTCTGTGTTTTCATCTTCATGTAGCATGTGTCATATTTGGGCATAGGGGTTATTGTTTGTCATGCAAAGGGAACGTTGCCTTTCTTCAAGGGAGTTGTGTGTGTATGAGTGGTTATCATCACCTAGACATGTTTCATACTCACCTCATGCACTCACGTCATGAAGGTTGTTGCATTAAGAAAAGTATGTCTTATGTATTCTAGATGGTCTACGTTGTGTCACTAAGTGTCTGTGTGCGATCACAGTCAAGTCCTATCAATGTTTACATATGTTTCACTGGTTTCACACTTAGCCATCTTCCCAAGAAACCTAGCCTCATCCAGCTTCCCAGAACTATGCGCTTTGCTTTTGCAACCATCAAGCTTCCTCCCTTGCCTGCTAAAACCCTGCAGTACGTAGAGACACCAACCTCCCTTGCCTATTGCAACCCTGCATCACGTAGAGACCCCAACCAACACTGATCTCCAAAAATGCGCAGAGCAGTCAAGCAGCCAACACTGCTCTCCAGAAATGCGCAGAGCAGTCCAACTACATTGCACTCAGAAATTGTGTAGAAGTGTCCTGCCAGGACCCCTGTCCTACAACAGTGCCTTGAGCCTCAAAATTGCGCAGTGTTTTCCAAGTTGTATTGTCTGTCTTGCATGCAAAAACTACGTAGATTGGCCTCCCAGGGCCTCATCCTGGCATCAATCATTGTCCGCTGAAATTGCGCAGATCTACCTCTCAGTGACTATAGGAAAGGGTGACATGCTAAAATCACTTCCAAGGAGTTGAGGAGAGGGACCAAGGAACCAATTAATGGAAAAGATCATGACCACATGCAAACTCTGTCGCATGCATGATCATCTTGATGGTAAGTATGGTAAGTAAAGAACACCTTTTGAAGTAAACCTCTTATTTGAGTTTTCAGGACTTCTTGTCATTGTCATATCATCCCGTCCTCAGTAACATGCATATGCGCAAACACGAAAAGTCATATGATGTGTTTCTTCTACATGTCTTGCTTCCTTTTCACTTGTTTGACGAACTGTCGTCTTCGGCATGTTAATTGCTATGTCATGCTTGCAACCTCATTCTGGTGATGATGAAGGTTGTGTTTGAGTTTTTTTCGCTATGTACACATCTATCGCACTCACACACGATGTTGTATGAACTGTCGCGCAAGTGTCGTCAAGGTCATTAAACAATCTATCACAAGTGTCGCGCTTGTCAGTTGCACCGTTGGTCAGTCACACTGAGTGTTTTTGTCTTGATGGTTCGAGGTGTCTTCTCATCAAGTGATGTTGAGTGTGTGTTCGCAAGGTCACACATGCACAAGTTCACTCCTTCACACACTTGGTCATTTTGTTGAAGTTCTGTCGACCGGGCCATCTGCCAACATCTGAACATTCGTTAAGTTGCATTGCGCAATTTCAGCTCTCAGTGATTATGTAATGCTTCCCAGAATTGCGCAGAGCTTGAGAGGCTCCCTCCTAGGAAATCTACATTATGCAAACCCTAGAATCAACTCGACTGAATGTCACCTAGAATAGCACAAAAGTTTCCTAGTAAGCCATTTCAATCTGCGCTGCCTGCAAGCACAACAACCGAGCCTCCAGCTGGTCAACTAGAGAGTTTGACCAGGCAATGACCTTGGGACTCACTCCCCCAAAAAATTATGCAAAAGATGCAAAGCATGCCTGCTTTGCTAACTGAGGAAATTGTGTAAATCTACTGGAAAGACACCCTATGTCAGTCATTGTCTCCCTCAAAAAAATGCACAGTTTTTCCAACTAGTCACCCAATCAGCCGATCTGCTGCTCGCCTAGAAAACTGTGCAGTTTTCATGAGCAAGCTACCCAGTATCCCGATCAGCTCAGAAAATGTGCACGGATGTTCAGTAGGACAACCTCCCAGAAATTGTGTAGGTTTTTCGAGTAGACTCCCACAACCTGCTGCTAGCTCCCTAGAAAAATTGCGCAATTTTTCCAAGCAAGCCTCCTGAAGCCTACTGCGAGCTCCCTGGAGAAATTGCACAGTTTTTGATGCCAACCCCTCTGCTGCCTGCACTGCTTCCCTCAAAAAATTGTGCCGATCTGTGCTCTAGTCGAGCTAGATCATGTAGACAGTCTCTGGTGATTTGGATTGTCCATCCTCGCCTCCTAGTGATCTTTGCGCAATTTTCACTTGTAGTGCTTGGAGCCCGCATCCTGGATTGAAATATTCCTTACAAAGTTTTAAGAGCCTTGTGCTCTCTCCCGGTCACCTGAATCTAAAAGCGAAGGATAATGCATCATGGTAGACTAGGAGATTTATGGATTTGATGTCATCTTGTCATGAGTGATTGTAGATACAGGTACATGGATGAGACATGATGCGAGGATGAACGGGATGAAAAAGGAGAGCACATGCAAGGAGATTTGTTTGCGAATGGATGAACAAGGAATGCGTGAGAGGAGATTTTTTCGTGAATAGACGAATGAGGAATGCATACAAGGAGATTTGTTAACGAATGGACGAACACATGAAGCATGTCAAAGTACAAGCGAAGGAGGAACATGCACGTGAAAACATCAAGTGAACACCAAGACCATTGAAGACTCCACACACCTTGTCACGCGGAGGTGAAGCTATGATACACCAAGAGCACATCCATCACTCAACAACACTGTGGCTCGACATGGACACCACCAATAATGTGAACATACTAGCATTGTCATGTCAAGTCGTGTCATGAGTCATCTTGGACACATCACTACTCTTGATCCAAGTGGATATTGGTGGCCACCTGCCTATTCCACTTGGACCCTCACCATTGTTTCTTTCAGTTTTTCAATTTCCTTAATTGTAGCACAATTTACTATTTTTGGCAGTTTTTCGGGTCCTAAACTTCCAGAGCCATTTTGAGGCCCTAAACGACGTTTTTTGGAAAAATTAATCTAAAAATTGCATAGCTAGTTGCATCAGAAATTGTACTCCACAGAGAGATCTTTCCAATGAGGTATCATACATGTCAAACGAGATAATATGACCAAGTTACGACCTCGGGAAGTTGGCTACCCAACTAACCCCAACGGGTCCCATAAACTCTTGGTGTTACATCTCCTCGGGTTAAGGTTTTATCTTATTGTTCAATAATAAAAAGGCCCTTGAGCCTCATTCTAACTCAGTTCAGAGGCATGTAGCCACCACATCTCTTCTAAGAGATAAGCTACCATCGCCTGAGATATCTTATTTCCATTTTGTTTGTAAGCATAGTTCAGTATTTTTCTATTAATGAAATGAATTGTTTTTCTGTTGCATCTCTATGTTTATGAGTATATATGTAAGTTGTTGCGTTCCTGTTTAAGTTCAGATCAGTGGTATCAGAGCGGTCTACTCTTTCTCTATTTTTCTTTGCATGTCCCCAATGAGGTCAAGGTATAAGGAGTTAGGGCTTGATCTGGTTGAACCATTGTAGGATCAATCTCGCAAAACCCGGTGACCTCCCATGGAGCAAGGAAAGAAAAATGAGGGGATAGGAGATCCTTTCAAAATGTTGCTCGAAGAAGCCCTCGAGTGACAAAGGGACGCGATGATGGATAAATTTGCCCAAATCCTTTGACGGCTACCCACAAGTGATGCATCTTCATCCAACAGCCACTCTAGAGGCGCCACTCCTCTTAAGGTACAAATTAACTTCTATATTCCCATATTCAAAGGCCTCATAGATGCAAACGCCGTAGATAAATGGTTAAATCTATTGGAAGGATATTTTTCAGTTCATGACTTTTCCAATCGGGAAAATATTACGTTTGCACTTCTTAAAGCCGCCCCACATGTCAAGGACTAGTGGGAAACCTACTATGAACAAAAGGATGAGAGTGAACCCTCACTGTTTTTAGCTGCACCCACTTGGAATTCTTTTTGAGACGCCATCAAAGAACAATATTACCCTCTCGGGAGGTATGAAGATAAATACATAAAGTGGACCACACTACGACAGGGAAGGGACCAATATGTGTCGAAGTTCACAAATAATTTCCATACCCTTCGCACAAAGCTGAATATCAAGGATACTAAGTGGCATTTAGTGCTCAAGTACCGTGACTGTCTACACAAGTACATCGAGGAGGAAATGGAGTTCCTAGACATTTCCTCGCTCGACACGGCATATCGGTACATTGTAACGATTGAGTAGAATTTTAAACAGAAGAAGAGAGACTTTGGATCTACGAATCCAAAATAAGGAAAAGGTGCCCCAAACCATAGAATAAGGGACCAAGCCAAGGCGAGGCTACCCAAGACCGCCCGTTGAAGCTGCAAGTAAATAACAATACCATGAAGATGAAGAAGGATACGAGAAAATGTTGTGAGTTCAATAAGAGCTCCACTCACAATACAAGTGAGTGTCGGGCCAAGCAATCACTAGTGGTCAAGCAGAAGGCTTCTGAATCAGGCGTAGGTTCCGACTCTGAATCCAAACCCAATAAGGGGACTAACAAAGGGAAGTAGATCATTGATGTGGATCCTAGTGCCACCAGAGCCACCGCAAAGATCTAGAAAATTGAGCTTGAAGATCCAGAGGAGGGGGAACACCTCTTCCACTCATAGATGTGGGTGAAGGGTTCTCCACTGCAGTTCATTGTTGACAGCGAGAGCCAAAAGAACCTCATTTTAGTAGAAGTTGTGAAGCAAATGGGCCTAAAGAGTACAACACATCCATAGCCGTACACCATGGGGTGGCTTCACCGGGGATGAGATCTTCGCGTTAGCTAGCAGTGTCACTTGCCCTATAGCATCAGGCCCTTCACATATGAGGTATTGTGTGATGTTGCTCCTCTTGAAGTTTCTGATGTATTGTTAGGACAACCATACTTATGGAAGCGACATGCTGTATATGAGTCTAAACCTCACTCTATGATTATTACTTTGGCTAATAAGTTGTATATGAGTCTAGACCACACTCTGTGATTATTATTACGGTTCTGCTTGGAGCTTACGAGAGGAAGATTCAAGTGATATCATTCCTTGTTTTACTTTAGCTATCTGCAATAAAGAAACATTTGTCTTATTCTCGAAATCAATCTTCTTCATGCTTATGATGTTGTCATTATGGTTTGCATATGAATAGTTGTTTCAATTGTATAACTAACTACCTTTCAATATGCTATGAAGTTGATTTATTTATGATGCTTGGTCCATATACTGCTATGCTTCTTTGAATTGGTTGTTTTGCAGGTTAAAGGATTGAAAGGAACTCCAATAGGGTTTGGACTCTGGATGGATCTACCCGAACGAAGGACCCTCAGGTGCACCTCTCTTCGCGTAGTTTTCTTATATTAGTATCATGGCTGTGTGGAATGCTTGTTTTTCATTGTAGATAGCCCCCGCTCTGCTAGGGTATTGACCCAAGACCCTAGGGGACCTTGTCCCTCAACAAAATTGGCGACTCTGTTGGGGAAAACAATATTGTTGTTCCTAGTTTGGGTTAATTTAAGCCAATCAGGGCTCAGCCTTTGATTTTCTTGTTGTAACTGAGTTGTCTATTCCTCTAGGAACTTAGACTTTAAGTCTGAACATTTTCTTCAAACCCCTTTTTTTTCTTTTTCTTGTGAACTGTTATAGACGCAGTTTTTCCAGGTTACAGAAGTGTATGTACGCAAGTTTCCCCATATGAACCTATGTATATGCAGGGTTCTTTGGGCTGAATTGCGTATACACGCAGCTGTGCATTGACACAATTGCGTATACCCTAATTTTCCAAGATTTTTGCAAATCTTTCTTGTTGAGTAAATTTGTTTGCTGGTCTGAGTACTTCCTGAACAGTGAAGTTTGGTTGTCAGTCTCTGTTTTTACAGCAAGTTTCCAGTTTCGAATTCTCTCCATTTATGGAAAGTTTTGGTCTTGTTTTTTTTTGTTGCAAGTGTCATCATTTATGTTTGAACACACGAGATTTCTCTCTGAGGATCTTGGTTGTTCTGGTCTTCCAGGGCAGAAAGATTGTTTTCAATCTTTGTGACAAACTTTATCTTTGTGATCTTCTTGCTTTGTGTCAAAACTGCACCTTGTGGCCATTTACTTTTCTTGCTTTTTGAAAGTTGTTGAGTGACGATTTTGAGAGTTGTCTTTCTTGATATTTTGATCATTGTCACCAAGATCTTTTTGCTGCTTTTTGGTTGTTGAGAGCATCTTGAAACACCTATTTTGTTGAGTTTTCACCCATTTTGAGTTGATAACTTGCAAAGTGTTTTGGTTGCTTATTCTTCGGTCTCAAAGTTTTCAAAAGTATTTGTAGCACTTTTGAAAAGTCATTTTTGTTTTGCTTTTGAAGAAAACTTCTTGAAAACTTGGTTTTTGCATTCTTTGGCCTTGTTTTGATTTAGTTTCTTTTTTGCGAGTGAAAGTTCATTTTTGTTTGTCTTGTGATTTGCTTTTAGTGTTTGGACGAAAATGAGCATTAGCAACTTATATTCTATCTAAACAACTTAAGTGGCTAATTAGAATTGATAAGCAAGTTACTTTCATTCTTTGATTTAGAGTAGTCTTAAGTTTTGCATCAACATATACTCATTGCATTAGGATAAATTTATGCATATTTTAGGCCATCCATAGTTTTGTTAATTTTTGTGAGTGTGACGCTTGAGTAAAAGAAAAGAAAAGAAAAATTTATTGCTTTCTTAGAAGTTCCTTAGAACCTAGTAGAAATTTCTTTCATTGAAGAATGAAACGAGTGCATTTGCATATAGTTTGGTTTTTATTAATTTCTTTTGCGTCGAAAAACACCACAAGTTTCATTTCCGCTTATCCCTTGACTTAAGAACAGCCCATTTAAAAACAAGCACTAATTAAAATATACTAGAACTTTTTATATATTGTCGATTTAGACACACCAACAAGTTTTAGGATATTTTAGGGCCTTCGATTAGGTGTGTGGAGAGAAAACTCCCCAAGGCCATTTGAAACTGTCAAACATAGAAGTCTGAATAGCGAGTGCAAATCCAATAGCGTTAGGGAGACCAGGAAATCTCTGGATCTGGGAGTTAAGCACGAGGGTTCTTGAAGATAAGGAAGAGAGATACTCCCTCTCCTACTTGTCGGCTCTTACCTCAAGACTGTTATGCCTGGCTTCTTACAGGAGTTGGTAACCTTAGTTGATTCTCCTAGGGATCTACACAGGTGGTTGCGGAGGGGAATCCCATGGCACCTGAGGTCGACGTTTTATCACTTTCAACGGTACTTCTGGAGGGCACCCTTGCGAAGCTTGGGGGCTTGCACCGACACAGGCTGTTGTTAGGAGGTCAGCGCAATTTCCTCTCTTACCTTCGCTGGTAGGGCTAGGCCGTCATTATCCCATACTATCTTTGGAAGGCCCCTTACTTTACTTTCTTGTATTTTGGTGCCCAGTCCTCATCAGTCGGAGCGGAAATACTTGAAAGTTGTTTGTCTGACTGACATCTTTTAGGGACCTTTTAGTGTGTGCTTTGTGCTCTTAGTTGGCCTAGCTTTCATATTTTCTTAAGTCTTTAATTAGATCTTAATAAAAAATTCAAAGTGGCTGACTGATCGCCTAGACGGTCTCGAAGACTTCGTGGTCTTTCACCACCAAGTCTAGAGCCTTCTCCTAGAAGGCATAGAGGTAACACTATCGGTGGGTTTCATCCCGTGGCGGCTGACGCATCAGGGATTGATCCTCCCCCCGGGGGCATTAGTGTTTAGGATAGGCCTGGTACTTCCGCGGAACTAGAGAGGAACACCCCAGTTCTTTCTCGAGTTCTTTTTCAATCGGAAGATAACATTGAGGTAGAAGATCTCCCAGAGTCGTTAGCGGCTCCGAATTCTCCTCTACCTTCTAGTAATCCTGATGTATTACAATACGTTGGGACTCCGACGCATAGACCATCAAGTCCAGGTCATATTACGCGCTTACCTTCAATGACCACCACTGGAAGCATGGCTTCTACCACAAGTACTACAACCATGCAGACCCCAACATCAGTACAAGGGGGAGGAACTATTTCCATCCCCTCTGCATCTTTGTTTGGGTCTTTTGCTAGCACATCCTTAGTTGGATCTACCTCCATTCCTTCTACGAGTGGAAATTCCCAAGCCAATGCATCTAGTTCTGGATTCTTCCCATTTGGCACCCATTCACAGGGTATTCCGTCAGTTCCATTTAGTGCCTCCACATCCATGATGGGTGGGTCAGCTTCATTTCAGGGTTTTCCTTTTGGAAGTGGTCAGATACCAGATTCCAACTCGACCATAGGATCTATGCCCTTTTCTTCTATAGGACAAGGCAACAATCCCTTTCAAGGTTGGACTAACCCTGCGGTTAGTGGCATAGGAACTGGGAATCCATTTTTTGGCCAACAAGGGAATAGGCCGTACTCCACAATTAGTTCATTTTGAAGTATTCCTCCCTTAGCTTCTGCTTGGAATCCTTATCAAGGGTTATCAACCCCTTATAATCCTTTTGGAGGGAGCTTCGCTGGTTATGGAGGTTTTTTGGCCGGAGTTGGTCAAACTCCGAGTTTTGCTAGATCACAAGGTTCACCTTTTGGTTCAATTGGTTCTGCTGGTTACTTCGGGTAGCCTGGTGCCTTCCAAAATCCAGGCCAATCTTTTTAGAACTTTAGGAACCTCGCCGAGTCTCGGCGGAATCCATAAGGTCCTCCTAGGCTTCCTTTTCTGGCAACGTTGAATTTGCCAGATCTCACGAAATTAACAAATGATCCAATCAAATACAATCCGGCCTGGCCTCCGATCCCAACCAAAATCCCTTCGGACATTCCAAAGTTTGAGGGGAAGGGTGGTGAAGACCCGGGCGACCATGTAACCACATTCCATTTGTGGTGCTCATCAAACTCCCTCATCGATGACTCGATTAGGTTGAGACTTTTTCAACGCACCTTAACTGGTAATGCGGCTAAGTGGTATATAGAGTTGCCAGGGGGGCAACTTTACATCTTTCGCTGATTTGGCTAACATTTTCCTAAATCATTTCCAGTTGCCCATCTGTTATGATGCCGGAACTGAACTTCTGGCCAATTTTCGTCAAGATACGGCAACTCACATTTCTGATCATATTCAGGAATGGAGAAGGAGAAAGAGGCTCATAAAGCCGAAATTCCTCCTGAATATGTCTCAAATGGTTTTTGAAATCTTTACAACCTGAGATCTCTAAGGATGTCTCTCTGTCCGGAGTCTATTATGAGGAGTAAGCTATTTTTAGGGCCCAACAGTTAGAATTGATTTACTCTTAGTCTGGGATTCTACAAAAAATCTTGCCTGATGCTCCTGGGACTAAGGTTTATATAGCAAAGTTGAAGCCAGGTCCCCATGTGGATGGTATCGTTGGATCCGTAGACACTAATGCGGTGAACCTGTTGAGCTAATTGCAGCAGTTGTCTTTGCAAACTGCTCCTACCAATCATGTCACATTGTCTAACCCTTCGTCTTCTTAACCCTCTTCCGTTAGTGCCATCCAATCTTCCAACCCCAAAGGAAATCAAAATTCCAATGGGAAAAAGAAAGGACAAGGTAAGAAAAAGAGTCAAGATGGGAAGACTGACGCAAATAAACCTGGGAATAACGCTGGTGGTGGTGGAAATGAGTCTAGAAAGAAAGTCAAGTTTCCATGCAAGCTATGCAATGGAGACCATTTAACTCATCTTTGCCCAAATATTCAAGACGCTCAACGCTTGTTAGGGCAGCAAGGGACTTTTAGCTCTCAAGCTGTGTTAACTAACCCTTTTCCCCAAGGGCAGCAAATGCTTGCTAGCTCGAATTCAAATTCTGGTACCTCTGTAGTGGGCAACTAGGAAGGGGAGAAATCATCAAATGTTTTCATGATGGGTTCTAACATCCTTGTGGCCACACGGTTGCGTGATTATGGTGAAACATCCAAGGATAAATTAGTTCCCGAAACTACCAACCCACTTCATATTGAGCGGCCCTCTGTTGAAACTATACCACGGATACCGAAAGGTTCCGCTAAACGTGCGACTATCAACCCTAATGTTAGGGAAGCACAGAATTACTCCATTCTTGAGGGTCTGGCTCAGAGTCCATGTGTTATGTCAGCTTTAGAAGTGCTCCAGTCGTGTCTTGCTAAAAGAAGTTCCTTGCTTTCGACAATGGGGGCAGTGGATCCAAATAATTCTTTAGCTCTCACTTTTGATATGCATAATGTCAAAAAGAGACTTCCTCATCATATGGCTTTCCAGATAGAGTCTACTTATCGGAAAACCAATATTTTTTGGACGGTTATAGATGAGGGAGCTTCCACGTGTGTCATGTCTATGTCATGTTGGAAGGCCATTGGATCGCCTTCGGTTGTTCCTTCACCTACCCTCTTGACAGGGTTTGATGGTCATTCTCATAGGCCATACGAGATTATCCCGGCCTTTCCTATATGTGTTGGAGGAAAGGTCGTTAATATCGAAGTAGAAGTCATCGATGCTAACCTAGATTACAATCTCCTCTTAGGAAGGAACTGGATATATGAAATGGATGCCGTTGTTTCAACTTTGTTTCATGTCATTTGATTTCCTCATGAGGGAAAAATTGTTAAGGTTGATTAATTGGATTATTTTCTAGTCGATCCTCAAGCAACTTCAGACTCTACTGTTCCCTTAGTGGATAACCCCCGTCTGCCTACTGAGAATCTAGGAGTCGGGATGTACTTTTCATTGATGTGTACTTTTGATCTTCCCCCTCCTATAGCTAGAATAGATACAATTTCATCCTCCAAGGATCCTTTGCAGAAAGTGTTTGTTCGAACTCACTATTTTTCGGATCCTGGGACCTTTCCTTTATCTGCGACCACATCAGAGGAAGGGAAGGTGGGTGGAATAGAATCTCTTATGTTTGTAGCAGAGCTTGGATATGAATTTATCAATAAATCTACATACAACCATCTCGCTCCTTCTTCGGAACAAGAGTTAGATGGTGATGTGGCTCATTCTTAGACCCTTGATTCCACTTCTGCTTTGGATTGCTTGGATATTGTTTTTCCCTCTGACGAAGCGATATTCGAAGCAATGACGGTTGTAGATCGACCATTGGAAGATTTACATCATCATTTATATTTCCGTCCTGCTTTGCACGAAGTCAAGTCAGGGTCCTCCAATTTCCCTACTAGCGATGTTTCTACAGTTCCTTTGGCTCCAACACAATTTTTTGCCGAAGGTAATATATTGATTGGTTCAATGATTGTACCTATAAACATCTCTAGGAGCAAGCTGGCGGAGCCCCCTGACGGTTCTACCTCAAGAAGTACTTTGATTAGCAGTTAGGCAATGGCTTCTTTGTATATTTTGTATTTTTGTACATATCTCATCGGGAGTTTTTTGATATCAACACTTTTTGGTTTGCTGTGGCAGGTGTTGATGGATGACTTGGTCTATTTTGGATTCACCAATGGTGCTAGTCGGCACACTCGGAACCTTGCTTCCACAGCTTGGGTAATCTACTATCCAACTGGTCAGTTGATGGTGTCAAGGGGAGTATGCATTGATCCCGCTTCAGATAATATGGCTAAGTATACTGTCGTCATTAATTTACTATCCGAAGAAATTTCTTATGGAATCAATTTGTTGGTAGTCTATCTTGATTCACAACTGATAGTGTCACAACTGAATAACATTTATTGGGTAAGGGATACATGTTTACATCGCCAGTATTTAAGGGTGAGGTTGTTGCAAAGATAATTTATTTACATTAATTATTTGCACATTCCAAGATCTCATAATTGGTTAGCAGATTCTATCGCTAATCAAGCTTATAATGGCACATCATTCATTCATCACAATAAAATCAAGCATCAAAAAGTCAAAACTGTATATATATATATATATATATATATATATATATATTATATATACATATATATATGTCATAAAATATCTCGAGTGTACATAAGTGTGTCCAAAATAATATACAAAAATTGGGACTCAAATGCCCATAATCATGTCCAGTACATCTAATGCCTCGACTTAGGATGAATGGCTAAGTATGCGACTACTACTTTGGCGACACGCCTAAAAGTGCGAACCCAGTCTCGTGGCATGCCAACCACATGACCCTACATGTCTATAGGGAGATCCTCTACAACCTCCATCGGTACTCGGTGAGTTAGTCTCACCAAGTGCCGTTGAACCGTGTGTAGGAGTCGCTCTGTGTCTGCAGCTGCCTCTTTGGCACCTTGGCCGCGATGTCCATGCTGTGGGAACCCATTTGGTCATACTGGCCCAATATCTGGAACATGATCATCATATTAGTCATTTGATTCCTATCAAAAATATTTTTTCAAATTCATTTTTATATTTGGAAAAACCATAAAAATCATAAAATCAAAAACATTTGTTACCTATATTGCCCCATGCTGCGTCTGGTGGTAAAGCTAGATCAGGATCTCCTCGGAAGTCCAAACCGGCATAAGGGTAATCATCCATTGCAATGATCTGTTGCTCCCACCAGGAGAAGAATTCATTGTCGAAAGCAGTCCGTGGAACGTCCCCACCTCCTAGTCGTTTCTTCAGGTCAGCCCACCTGCCCATCCGTGGATCTCGTGGGGTGCTGATCGAAACTGATACTCTAGGACGGAGTGCTGGGACCCTCTCAAAGAAGAAAGAGAATAAAATAGATCCATATACGAAGTTTTTGGTCTGGCCCTTCTTGATAGAAGTAAGTTGGCTCTTCAAGTTGGTGAGAAGAGGAGTACACCAATCAAACACTATGGTGAGACAGTCTACGCCAAGCTCATGGCAAGCCGTGAAGCCTGGTGTAATGAAGCTGATCCGTTCACTCTGGCTATAGTGAACAGGATGATCTTCAATGATAAACTCTCCACGTGCTTGATTGGAATTTGACTTCCAATCTTTTTTGGATGACCCGGGCAATATATATGCACATAGTCCTCGATAGAGAGACTACCTCGTGATCTGCCCGTGGAATGTACTACCTCTCCCCTCCGGGAAAGGCCAGTGATGAAATAAACATCCTCAATCTCTATCTTGAGTGGCATTTGATCAATCATGAATGAGTCATCCTCGATGCTCCAGTAGTGAATAAGCATTACGAGCAAGCGTGTGTTTGCTTTCATGTTTGGCATTTTGAAGAACTTTAGCAAACCACATCCTCTTAAGGTTTCCAAGGCATTAGGATCGTTCATAACCTCATCATCCACTGAGGCATGCTCTCTTTCCCTCCAAGTGATTTCCTGAAGAAAAAACAAGTTTGGACCATTAGTTTCTAGTTTTGAAGTTTTCACGGTGTATACACGGGGTTGTTTCATACATAGTCGCGTCTAGGGCTTGCGTATACGCGAGTTGCACATAGCCAACCCGCGTATACGCCGCAACAAATTTTTTGACATAAAGTCAATGGTGAAACTTGAATTAAATTTTTTAAAACCAATCACAAATGAATGAAAGATGAGTTTAAGGGTTACCTGGTGATTTTGGGAAGATTTGAATGGTCGAATTTGGCAAATGGCAAAGCTTGCTTCTTTTCTTCACTCCTTGTGCTCTCAACTCAAAGGGTGATAATGGTGAGTCAAAAAACTATTTTATAAGCTTTGAAAATGTCAAATTTTTTCAAAACTTGATTTTGTTTTGTCTCATGTAACTTTTAACTTGGGAGCTTGGAATGTCGAGAATGGTTTGATTTTTAGGACATTTTTGGATGTTTTTTCGACAGTTTCGAGACGTTTCCATGACTATTGACCCGTCATGGCAGGTATCGTTTTCTCATTGGCATATAGGTCAGGGAAGCCATTTTTCCGTTGCATTATGCATACTAGTTTCCATTTGTTGATACACTTGCCATAGGGTTGATCCCATCACATTATGGTTCATAAACCATCTTCACTTACCGAGTTTTAAATCATGACACGATGGTAGAGCCACCCTTTTCATGGGCATCGTAGTTAGCACCTCACTGACATTTGTTGCCCATGCTGCTTCGATTTGAGTAGGCTCGGGAATCCTCTGTAGTCCCGCCATGACTTATGCAATGAAGACTCATTCCTCTTTGCTTCTTTGCTTCGTTCTAGCCTTATACCCTAGAGGCTCCTTTGTGTTGAGTTGTACTACTGCATTGCATTTTGACTATTTGCACCTTTTGGCCTTGAGCCAGCTTCACTTGGACTCGTGTTTAAGCCAAATTTTGACCATGACATTTGCAAAATCAAAATTGCATCCCCTTGACTTCTGCAACTTGACACACCCTGACCCGTGGAAGGAACACATCTTTGAGTGTCTTTGACCAGTTTTTGCCTCCCTGCATTGAGCATAGGATTGTTCCAATCCCAGGAACTAGATCATCTGTTTCACCGACACTCATTCTTTCCACTGTACTATAGCATTCTTTTATTCTTTTTCCAGCTTAAAGAAAAAGACAAAAAATTATATATTCCAAAAAAAGAACGGGAATGGGACAATATTTCCACTTATGGTTGGCAGCTAGAGTTAGTCATGTTGCCCTTGAACAAAGCACTCAAAACAAATCCTCCTTTGTTTGGGTAGGATTTAGTTTGACTTAGGTACGCCTTAACCTTGTTATTGAGTCAGTTCTCCCCCGATTGGTTATCTCTTCCAATCATATGGAGGGTTCGTTCATGCCTCCTGCATAACGAACTTATACATCGTCATCATACGCTGCCACATAGTCACATTGAGTCGTGATTTTGTTCAAGGGAAGTTAGCCTGAGTCGACCTCTCTGTGGTGTCTCTTGACTCATTTTTCAGTCAGCCATCCTTGGTTGTCAGTGTCTTGTCTATCATCACATCAGCTATATTGGTCCTTTACTCGTGCCGGTTTGAGAAGGTCTCCATTGACTTCTTGTTGGTGGGTCTTGTCCTTATCGACGATGACATCTTGCTCTAAGGATAGGCCTAGAGCTGCACCCTGGCCCTATTTTCATTATTGATAGGTCACCTTGTGCTCAACATCGATCAATATCATGGGTCTTTGACTGAGTGGTTTCTCTTGTGTTTGACATCAACTTACACTATCACACATTGGGATTCGTGCAGTACCTTGGTTTCCATTTGACCCTATTGGTGGATACCTTGCCTCTGTGTCAACTCTCATTATTGGTTGGTTCAGAGGGTTTTTGTCGTGCGCTAGCCACATCTTGTGTATGCCGGAAACATGCTTCAGTCGGGTTACTACATCTTTTTCGTCTGATTCCTTCCACATTATTGACCTACAGGTTACACTCGCGCTAGATTGATGAAGGATGCCTTAATTCCTTCCTTCTAGCAGATCTTTCCCTATCGACTACGACTCATTACTCTGGGCCAAAGATCTAGAGTCCATTTGGCAGTACCTTGGGGTTTGCAATCATTAGTGGCAGATCCTTTGCTATTGACAGTGGGAAATCATCATTGTCTCATGATTGATAGATTCTTACAGGTGTTTGACTCCAACTTATCTATTCACACTTGTTAGATTGTAATGGGTACCTTGATGCTCATTATCATTATCGATGAGTAGTCTCGCGTTTGTTAATGGTATACATCGATGACTGGTAATTAAACAATTTCTCACGTGGTCGAATTCAGATCATTTATTCCCATGGTGTAGAAATGTACCACGGCGGTCGGTGAAGACTTCAGGTTGCATCAACATTCATTGGTTCACTTGATAGTTGCTCCTGTTGCTACTAGTTGATACCACTCCACCTTATATGTTGCAGTCATTCATGGAGACATCCTATATGCTGGCACCTGAGTTTGTAGTGTAGTACCATCTTACTCCATCATGTTCATTTGGTACTTTTGGGGATTAGTCTTTGATATCAGTGATCAACTTCATCCTTCAGCATCATTGACATTCTTATATGTGATATTCATACATGTACTTGTTCGATCGTGATCAGATGATCCATTTTGTATTTTCCAGTCTTCTATACTTGTATACTTAGTGGATCCACTTGTACTTGATATGTGGACATGCTTTACTTTCTATGAGCATGGGTATGTCCGCCTCAGACAGTGTTTCTTTCTGATATCCTTTTGTGGCTTGGCAGGCTGAACTCTGGTGAAGTCCTTCTCAGTTTTTGACAGGTTTCCTTTCCATGTACTTACATAATACATTTCGGCCATCATGTACCCCTTCTGACCTCATATATTAGGGGGCATCTGTTATAGCTCCAAATCTCACTCTTGATGTTTGTAATGCTACACTCATGGCCTAGGGCAACCCCTCCTTCCAGACCTGGTCCAAATACTTAAAAAACAGTGTTTTGCTCCCTATACGCGACATTGCCCTTAGCTAAATGCGTGTATACACAGGTCAGTGTATACCCAACCCGTGTATATGTCTTAAAACACTTAAAAAAATTAAATCTCCTTAATTTCGGGCGGAGATCATGGGTTTTACCTATTGATTACCTATTAGTGCCTGTGGCCCAACTATTCCCAACGAATTCCCAACTAAAAAACTACTTTGGGAGAAGTATAAAAAGGCTTCAATGGGAAGGCCTAAGGAGGAGAGAAGAGAGAGAAAAATCACTCTGCTGAGATTATCCCTAATTAGGTCTAAAGATCCTTGTGCTTCCAGCACTTCCCCCATTATAGGAAACCCTTGTTTCCTTGAGTTATGATGTCTTTTCACTAGTTGAGATATCCTTGTGTGAGTCATGAAAGGAGCCTTCTGAAGACTTGGGATTGGACGAATCCGGAGGACGGTTCTGCTTGGAGCCTGCGAGAGGAAGATTCAGGTGATATCGTTCCTTGTTTTACCTTAGGTATCTACAATAAAGAAACATTTGTCTTGTTCCCGAAATCAATCTTCTTCATGCTTATGATGTTGTCATTATGGTTTGCATATGAATAGTTGTTTCAATTGTATAACTAACTACCTTTCAATATGCTATGAAGTTGATTTCGTTATGATGCTTGGTCCATATACTACTATGCTTCTCTGAATTGGTTGCTTTGCAGGTTAAAGGATTGAAAGGAACTCCAAGAGGGTTTGGACCTTGGCTGGATCTACCTAAACGAAGGACCCCCAGGCACACCTCTCTTCACGTAGTTTGCTTATATTAGTATCATGGAAGTGTGGAATGCTTGTTTTTTATTGTAGATAACCACCGCTCTGCTAGGGTATTGACCCAAGACCCTAGGGGACCTTGTCCCTCAACACCCGCCTACCGCCATCTCTTTGATCATTGCAAAGCAATGTAGTAAGATCATTTCCCAAGCCAGGAAATTCATTTTCCTTATGATTCGCCCCCAAGGCAAGAAGAAGATTGTGGCCACGGCTTCTAGGAAAAGCTCCTCTGTACTGCAGCAATAGATGGACAAGGTCATGGAGGAGTACAAGGACATTTTCACCTCACCCATAGGGGTACCTCTGCATTGTCAGGTCAAGCACTCAATCGACCTGACCCCGGGCATGCTGCTGCCCAATGGACCAATCTATCGACGCTCTGTTCTGGAGAATGATGAGATCAAGAGGCAGATTCAGGAACTACTATAGAAAGGGAACCTCAGGCCAAGCTCATCACCCTGTGGGAGCTTGATTGTATTGGTACAGAAAAAGGATGGGACCTAGAGGCTATGTATTGACTATCGCGCACTGAACGAGATCACTGTCCAGAATAGGTACTTAATCCCGTAGATTGATAACCTTCTAGACTAGCTCAAGGGGGCCAAATATTTCAGCAAGATTGACTTGAAATCAGGTTATCACTAGGTGCCTAGCGAACCCTCTGATGTGTGGAAGGCTGCCTTCAAATGCAAGGAGGGCCTTTTTGAATGGTTGTTCATGTCATTCGGATTGACAAACACTCCTGCAACCTTCATGAGACTGATGGACGACATCTTGCGGACCTTCACCAATGCATTTGTAGTGGTGTATTTAGATGACATTTGATCTTCAACCAAAGTTGGGAAGAGCACCTCCACCATATTCTATAGGTCCTTCAAACCCTTCGACAACACAATCTATGTGCTAACTTGGAGAAATGTACCTTTGGCTTGACCCAGGTTCAATATCTAGGGTACATCATTGATGATCTGGGTGTACATGTGGACCCATCCAAGATACAAGTCATTCGAGATTGGCCAGCCCTGACCACTCTAATAGAGCTCCACAGTTTTTTGGGTCTTGCCAATTTCTACCGTAGGTTCGTGTTGGGGTTCCCTCATATCACTTGGCCTTTAAGTCAAATCACCAAGGGAGGAGCAAAAGGCAAGTTCTTTTGGTCGGAAACCCAGCAGCGAGCTTTCTCTGAGTTGAAGAATCACCTCTGTTCTACACTAGTGCTCACATTACCAAACCTGCAACAACCATTTGAGATTGAGACAGATGCCTCCAACTATACTATTAGTGCAGTTCTTACTCAAAATGGGCATCCAGTGGCTTACCACAGTGAGACACTTTCAAACACATTCTGAAAGTACCCCACCTATGACAAATAAATGTATGGTATTGTGCAGGAATGCTGTCAATGGAAGCATTACATTCTGGGGAAGGAAACGGTCATCCACATAGACCACCGATCTCTACAGTTCATAGAGACACAAGGGAAGTTGCAGAACGATCATCATCAGAAATGGTCCACCTATCTCCAATAGTTCCATTTGAACATTAAGTATAAGAAGGGAAGCATGAATAATGTTGCTGATTGCCTAAGCCGACCACCGGTCATGGCGCTAATCACTGTGCTCGACTCCTGTGGGCACGAGACATCGGGGTGGCCGCATCTTTACAAGAGTGATCCATAATTCGACAACATATACTAGACACTCCTGGAAGGGAAGAAAGTTCCAAATTTCCACCTTCAAGATGCACTGTTATGCCACTTGGGACACACATGTGTTCCTTCAAGTGGGCATGCCAAGATGATTTGGGAGGTGCACTACAGTCGGGTCACTGGACATTTCGGAGTAGAGAAAACTGTGGCGGTATTGCAAAAGTATTTTTATTGCCTGAAACTTCGTCAGGATGTTGGGAAGTAGACTAGATCCTGCACTCCCTGTGCCATTGCCAAACCAACCATCAAGAAGCAAGGCCTCTATACTCCTCTATCTACTCTTGGTCGACCATGGGAATATGTCTCCATGGATTATATGTCAATCCTTCCTTCTACTAAGCACAACAATGATTGCGTTTTCATGGTTGTTGACATTCTCTAAGATGGCCATCATGGTGGTCTGCAAGAAGAGTATCACAACAAAGGCCACTGCTAAGCTCTTCTTTGAGCAAGTGTGGGTATCCTTTGGGATTCCACAGTCCATTATCTCAGATCAGGCCAATAGATTTCTGAGTGCATTTTGGTTAAGTCTCTGGTCGATGCTAGATACAAAACTCACTAATTCCACGGATTTCCATCCCCAAACTGATGGCCAAATAGAGGTTATCAACAGGATGATCGTACACATTCTGCGCATGTACAACTCGAAGCATCCATGCACATGTGATGAAAGTCTCCCCTATGTCCAACATAGCTACAACAGAGTTCTCCACAGCTCAAGAGGCCATAGCCCCTTTCAGGTAGGACTAAGATTTCAGCCATTATGCCCCATTGATGTGGCCATACCATTTGCAGCCACTCAGGTAGATTCGGCTCACATGTAGTTCGAAGCTGAAAGGGCTAACAACTTCATTAAGTGCATTCAACACATTTGCCAACAGTTCCATGATATATTGGATAGATCCAATGATAAGTAAAAGTAGCGCCATGATCAACACCGAGTGCCGCACAAATTCTAGGTGGGTGACAAAGTTTGGCTACATTTACAGAAGAAGCGCCTTGCTGGACCCCACCACAAGCTTCGCCCATTCCGATATGGGCCATACACCATCACCAAGGCTATTGGGGACAATGCCTTTGAGCTTATCATACCACCATTCCTTGGTCTGCACCTAGTGTTCAATGTAGATCGCCTTCGACCATACTTTCCACCATTGTTGGACACATATGACATTGCAGAATAGCTCACACCAACAGAGCTCAACCTAGAATGCATGGAACAGGCCACAACTGATCAGATCATGGAACAGATCAAGAACACTCAGAAACAGAGGATACAACTATATCGAGTTGTCAAAGTAGACAAACTCCTTCACCAAGGAAAATGGCTCACCAGGGATCAAGTTCAGCAGAAGTTTCTTCATCTCATGGAGGAAATCAATGCAATGGGGACCATTTCTTCCTAAGGGGGGAGGACTGATCCAGGTGGATATTGCTGGCCACCTGCCTATTCAACTTGGACCCTCACCATTGTTTCTTTCAGTTTTTCAGTTTCCTTAATTGTAACACAATTTACTATTTTGGCAGTTTTTCGAGTCCTAAAGTTTTGGATCTGTTTTGAGGCCCTAAATGATGTTTTTTTTGGCAAAATTAATGTATTGATTTCATAAGTAATCACATCGGAAATTGTAGTCCTCAGAGAGATCTTTCCAACGAGGTATCATATGTGTCAAACAAAGATAATATGACCAAGTTATGAGCCCGAGAAGTTGGCTGCCCAACTAACCCCAACGGGGCCCATAAAATCTTGGTGTTACATACCTTGGGTTATGGTTTTGGTTGTTTAGGGTTTTATCTTATTGTTCAATAATAAAAAGGCCCTTGAACCTCATTGTAACTAAGTTCAGAGGCATGTAGCCACCACATCTCTTCTTAGAGATAAGCTATCATCGCCAGAGCTATCTTATTTCCATTCTGTTTGTAAGCATAATTTAGTATTTTTCTATTAATGAAATGAAGTGTTTTCTGCTGCATCTATGTGTTTATGAGTATATGTGTAAGTTGTTGCATTTGTGTTGAAGTTCGAATCAAATATGGTCCATACTGTTGTAAATCAATGTAACGTGGAAGTCCAAGACAACCACATGTAAATCTTAAGAATTATGTAAGTCAAACAATCATGAGGGAAGTCAAACAATTAGAAGGGCCAGTTTTACCCTTGGCTATAGATACCCCTTATTTGTACATGCAACAGACTTTTCACCTTGGCTCCTCCCACATAGCCTTGAGAGTCTGTAATCTTTTCTTTAAGGAGCGAGTAGTGGCTCCAACACCTTGCTTACAGGGTTAGTGATGTATGGTGTACCGATGTGTCTTGGAACTTTCGCTTAATTCAAAATTCTGTTAACACGCTAGCATGTTTTCACACATGTATTGTAATTGTTTGTAAGACTATTCTTTGAGCACTTGTAATGCATGTTGCTTTAACCCGTTTTACGATAGTTGAACTAATTCGGTTGTTCTAATACATATGATTATCAAAATTTGTTGTATAAGTTGTTAACATTGTGTTTCCTGTGTGGGCTACCTCGCCGGACACTAAACAGAGCCATTCCCATAAACTTGTTTTAACGATCATTGCACTTGCGTGGAGTATTCACTGGGTGTTGTACGTGCTATCCATTTGTTGTGTGTTTGTGACTGTCACATCTGTGTGGACTACTCTATCGGAAGCTATGCATGTCTTGCTGTGTTGTGTGTCTCTGATAGAGTTGGGACTCTTCCATTTCAACTAGATACTCACATCCACCCTCTCCCTCTGCGATGAAATAACCTTGACACAAGTAACACTAGCACTCACTAGGCACACGAAACTCATTGTTCAAAGACAAATCAAACCACTCTCATGTGCTAACAAGTAAGATCTAAGGCATATATTTAAGATAATGGAAACTAGGCCATCGTACCAGATGGGTTTCCTACACCAAATGTTGTGAGGTCTATTTGGGACTTCATACCAGGGAAATCCCCTCAATGTTGGCAGTTCCAACACTGTCAATAGGATCCACGAGAGGTGGTTAGTCCATGTCGCAAAACACACGGGGAATGTTGGTTTATCTAATGTCCAACATGAAGATTATGTGAATTAGTTCTTAATTAAGCAATACGAATCTTTGATGTCCATCAAATGTTAGCTCCAATGTACTCTTTTTGTTGGAGATCACATGTGGGGTTGAATTTCTAAACATAGTGCTTCTTCTTTCTACCCAACTCTTTTCCCCTTATATGCTTATGGAACTTCTCCATAACAAAATTCTTTAACTCCTTGCTATTTGTGGGACATGCATTGAGGTGAATATTCCATTTTTGCATCCATTTGTTGTCTTGTCTCATACATGATTTCTTTCTTTCACTCATGCCTTCATTGAAGATAACTTTAGGCCATCTAACTACTCCCATTTTCTCAATTCTTTTTAGGTACCTTATGAGACGCACCATAGTCATTGCTTCGATGGGAGTTGTTCCTGTTTCACTCAAAATTATCTCATAAGGAAACAAACCTTTTATTTTGAACCTGCTCATGATCAAGCATTTTTGGATTTTCTTAGTTTGATTCCATTTTGAGACAGGGATGTTGCCAACCCATAGTTCACACCGATATAATATCACTAGACAAACTAGGAGTCCAAACAACACTTTAATCATTTTCCAATCTCACAACTCTGCCTCTCTACATCTGTTTTAAAAAGCATATAATGCTTTCCACCATCCTAAAATTCTCTTCTTTCTGCAGTCCTCCCAATTAATCTTGTTGTTGAAATTAATCCCGAGGTACTTGTATTCTTCTTTAAGAATGTTATTAGCCCAAAAAAATCCACTTCTTAATGGAATAGTTGTACTGATATTAAATGTGATTTAAAAAATTATTGTTTGGTTTTTCCAAGATGTGTTTGAATATGTTAAGGAAAATTTCATTTTCCGTTGTTCAAAAACATACTTTTAAAATTCAACAACATATGTGAATGAAATTGTGGTTATCATGTTCAAAGGAGAAAAAATCTTGTTGCAATGAAGTTTTATATTAATTCTATATAATTTATTCTTGAATCCCTTGGATGCGTTGCATAATGTCTTGCAGGTGAAAGCTTCGGTTTTCATTTGTTGCATGAGCACCAGATGGAGGTTCTTGAACATAAATGTAGTTTGGGATTTTTTTTGCTCCGACTTCATCTAGTCCGGGGAGCACAACAAGACCTCTGCTAGGTTTCAAGGATGATTTGCGTACTACCGACATGCTCGGTTTTTCTCCTGGTTCCAATGATGTCTTTAGGTGTCGGAAGAGTGATATTCTTTATGGTAATATTGACGTCATTGGAGGTCTTCGTGTTATCTCGATGGATCTATTGTTTTCTCCCCAAAGGAAAGGGTCTTTGGGTCTCAAAGTCAAGGACAATATTGGTCCTTTGGAAGTATCCATTAAATATGATCGCTCTAGGTCGGAGTTTGGACTCAAACCTACACATTGGAGTAGATATGCGGCTATATTTGGAGGACCCTCTTTCTCGATGAGGGTAAAGGATCAATATTTGGAAAATTAACTCCTACTTGTCTTGTGCCTATTAATTGATATTCATCATTAAATGTAATTTTTATGTGATTGTTAACTAGTTGGATATGAGAGATTTAGTCCAACTAATATAGTTCCTATTTTGGTGTTTTGTTGAGATATTTTCTCAACCAGTTGATTGTATGGTTAAGATAGAATTTATATCTTGAACCAATACTTTTTTTATTCATATTTTATGTTTAATAGAATATAATGTAATTTTGGTGTGCAAACCAGTTTCTCAATTTGGTATCAGAGCTCCTAGCTTCGGGCCTTTCTCCTTAAGTGAGGGCCCATGATAATGGGATATGTGTTGCAAGAATAAGTTTAAACTAACATAGATTGTTTTGAAGATTTTGTGTGTTTGATGTTGGATGTGGAGTTGTGTGGAATTTGTATGAATAAAGATTTATGACAATAGATCATAGTGGATTCTCTGTTCGTGCACCAATGAGAATTAATATTACCAACAACCGTCGTAGCATTCTCAGATCCTTTAGATTTAATCTCACTCAGATTATGATTCCATCCAACTGAAACGATGCAATGAAAATAATTATGGGACTATAGCAAATCTGAAGAACTGGTGATGGGGTTAACCGTACAAATTGAACGCGTGCTGCTGTCAAATTCCTGATGGAGAGCGTTTTGGTGAGTAATTTTATATATCTTTTTGTAGCCACTGATGTTCTGCGATAGTGGTTATTTCTGATATGGAGCAGTGTCATGGCGTCCATAAACATGTAGAGAAATTTTATTGTTGGGGATGTTGTCCATTTTTCAAAAAAACGCAAAGCCAAGCGAAACCATGGGCAAACAGAGGGGTTTTTGCTATATACTGCTCTCTACAACGATTTTAGGCATTAGAGCATTAAGGTCATGGATTTCCTGTTGGAAAATTGACTAAAATGAGAGGGGGGGTGAATTAGTTAAGTATATTCATGGACATTAAAATTATTTTCATTAATCTCATTAAGTGGTACATAACATGAGAAAATTAACAAATAATAACCAACATATGATTATGTGATCAGAAAGTAATAAGCAAACCAAACCAGATACATGAACACATAATAACTACACACATTGACACCAGATATATGTGAAAACCCATAAAAGGAGAAAACCACGGTTTTATTATTGTTGTGATGCAAAGACAAGCTCCTACTCCTTATTACATCTGATTTTCTGTAGGCCCCAACCTACAAGAGGCTGCTACCTCTACTTTCTACAAGGTGCAACATGCAAGGAAGCTCCAACTCCCATGTGCTTTTTGTAGGCTACAACCCACATGAGGCTCCTACCTCAACCAGCTCCAATTGGATATTTATCAAGCTTCAACTTGAAAGGAGATTACCATCCCCTTATGAAAACACAAAATAACAATGGATTGGTTTACCTGGTCATAAAATTTGCATATCTCCATCTTCATTTCTACAACTTCTTCCCTTCAAATCCGCTTCACATTAGCTTCATAAGTACCAGGAAACTAATGCACAATAGCTCAATCAGCTCCCACACATTCATTCATTCTCTAACCTCTCTTATGCCTTCTAAAATCATATATTTTATGGAGATAGTTTGTTGGTTGTTTGTATCCCATATAGGAATATGAAGTGAATAGGCTTGACTCTTTGCCTTCCACTCATTCATTTCCAAACTCTTCATATCTTGAATATTATCAGCCACATGTAATCATTAAATGAATCAACCTAATGCCATCATCAAATACCAATCTTTCTCATTAGTGCAACACAAGAATCTTTGCCTTTGCCTTGGAGTCTTGCATTTGCATCATAACAATTAAGCTTAATGAACAATTTTACATCACAATAAATTATTTAATATAGTAACTTTTGTAACATTATCAAAACTCTTCCTCCTTATTCTGCTCCTTTGCCTTCTCTTACTGCTTGTTGCTCCTAGCATCGTTGCTCCTTGTGCCATTTTTCTTTGTGCTTGTTGCTCTGTGGTTTGCTGATTTGCAGCTATAACAACATATGTCTACCTCTTCTTATTTTGCATTGATTGTAACCATGCATGCTTGTTGTTGCTCCTTGCCTGCTGTTGCTTCTGCATCCCTTGCTACTCCTTGTGCTTCTCCTTCGCTTGTTGTTGCTCCTGTATCCCTTGCTACTCCTTGTGCTGCTCCTTTGCTTGCTGCACATTTGCCATCAATGATAATATTGCCAACAATCTCCCCCTTTGGCATTGATGGAAACACATTTATCCTCCCCTTTCATTCTCATAAGTGTCTTTGTTCCTCTGATTACCTCCCCCTTTGACATCAATGGAAAGGGGGTTACAAATGTCTTGTAGTCTAGAAGAAAAAAAAGTAAAAAAAATCCTCAATGTAGTGTAGATGTCATCATGTTTTATAACCTGCAATGTATTGTTATGCATGATTGAGTAAATGTTACTCCAGATATTGAATGAATGCTGCTCCAAAGTTAACCCTGCCCTATATGGCATGGAAACATTGTAAGAGAAGTGAAAAACATTGTTGTGAGTGTTGGCATTATGGTTCTGGTATGATTATATGTTTCAGATGTTGTACTTGATGGCAACACCCATGGCATGGCTCCCATTTGATGAAAAATAAAGAAGTACGCAGGAGAACAGTTCAGGAGGTGCGTACCCGCAGTCATACCGTGCAGAGACCGCGTCCAGATACGCGGGTCACCCATTCATGGGGTGCGTACCCCAGTGCACACATTCCAAGGCAGTTAAGTGCCCACACATGGGGTTTTTCTCATGGTATTTAGCCAACAGTATTGGGTTATCATGGTTTTGGTCCGCGGTATTGATTATTTTATTATTATTATTGAGCCCCATGATCCTTGATTTGAGGAAGAGCTAGCCTATATAAAGCAAAGGAGTTCATTTGGCTTGGGCATCTTTAATGTCTTTGAATATCTTAAGATCTGATCTATTGGGTTCTCGGTTCTTAAAAGATTGATTTATAAAGGAGAAGTTAGAGGCGAATCGGCGAAGGGTGATCTCTTGAGCACAAGTTCAGATCTGAGCATCTGAGGTTATTTTAGCCCTAGTTCAAGGTACGCAGAGGCGCCAAAGGTTCA
>APFE030853844.1:42099-96894 GCA_000404065.3 Pinus taeda | reverse complement strand
GACATCATGCATGTAGTAGGAATAGTTGGAAGATTTCAGGCAAATCCAAAAGAGACTCATCTTCAGGCAGTGAAGAGAATTTTCAAATATCTTCAAGGGACACAAAATTATGGCTTATGGTATCCTAGAAATAGAGACCTCACACTTCATGCTTATACAGATGCAGATTGGGCCGGAAGTGTGGATGACAGGAAGAGCGCAAGTGGTGGTGAGTTCTTTATGGGTTCCAGATTAGTATCTTGGTTCAGCAAGAAACAGAGTTCGATTGCCTTATCTACAGCTGAAGCAGAATATGTTGCTACTGCATCTTGTTGCACTCAACTCCTTTGGATGATGCAGACCTTGTAGGATTTTCAAATCGATTGTACTCCGCCTGTCTCCATCTTATGCGATAACACAAGTGCAATCAACATTTCAAAGAATGCAGTCATGCATTTGAAGACAAAGCATATACCGATCAAATATCATTTTCTTCGGGAACAAGTTCTTGAACAAAAGGTCAAGTTGGAGTATGTTCCTTCTAAGGAACAAGTTGCTGATATTCTCACCAAACCATTGCCCAGGGAGGCCTTTGAATACCTCAGGCACAAGCTGGGGGTTGTTGATGCATCATCATGTTGAATCTCTTTTGATGATTGTCCGTACAGGTTCAGGGGGAGCATATAATGCATTGATTGGCATTATGGAGGATGTGCAGAAGGAGACCTTGGAAGCAGCTGCAATATGTCTCTATCTCCTTCATGGTGGATTATGGTTCTTCATTACAGATCTGGCTCACATTCAGGGGGAGCAGGTTCTTAGGGGGAGCATAACCCTTTGCCCTTGATGTCAAAGGGGGAGAATGAAGCTGAAGATTTTGAGGTTGCCATCAAGTCCAAAGGGGGAGATTGTTGGCATTATGGTTCTGGTATGATTATATGTTTCAGATGTTGTACTTGATGGCAACACCCATGGCATGGCTCCCATTTGATGAAAAATAAAGAAGTACGCTGGAGAACAGTTCAGGAGGTGCGTACCCGCAGTCATACCATGCATAGACCGCGTCCAGATACGTGGGTCACCCATTCATGGGGTGCGTACCCCAGTGCACACATTCCAAGGCAGTTAAGCGCCCACACATGGGGTTTTTCTCATGGTATTTAGCCAACAGTATTGGGTTATCATGGTTTTGGTCCGCGGTATTGATTATTTTATTATTATTATTGAGCCCCATGATCCTTGATTTGAGGAAGAGCTAGCCTATATAAAGCAAAGGAGTTCATTTGGCTTGGGCATCTTTAATGTCTTTGAATATCTTAAGATCTGATCTATTGGGTTCTCGGTTCTTAAAAGATTGATTTATAAAGGAGAAGTTAGAGGCGAATCGGCGAAGGGTGATCTCTTGAGCACAAGTTCAGATCTGAGCATCTGAGGTTATTTTAGCCCTAGTTCAAGGTACGCAGAGGCGCCGAAGGTTCAGTGCATGGGTACGCAGAGGCGCCGAAGGCTCAGTGCGTGGGTACGTAGAGGCGCTGAAGGTTCTGTGCATGGGTACGCAGAAGCGGCGAAGGCTCAGTGCGTAGGTACGCAGGGCGACAGTGATTCAGGTGCGTGCTTTCTGCAGCAGCACGCGGCGCGATTATTCTTTTGGGTGCGTACCTGCTGGAAAGTACGCGGCACGATAGTGTCAGTGGGTGCGTACTGTACGCAGTTCAGTGAAAGGAGCAGTGCGTGGCCACGCAGTCCAGCAAGAAGGAGAACTGCGGGTATACGCAGAGAGGCAGAAGGTGAACTGCGTAGCAACGCAAGCCAGTAAAAGGAAAAACGCGTACCTATGTTGATTGAATTTTTCTGTTGAAAAGGAGTTTTGGGTTCTGTTCTATTATTGTTGATCTGGTTATTACAGCTGACTGTATAATTTACATGTACTTGATGATCATTTGATGTATATGGATCCAGTTTGAAAATTTATGAAAAGTGGTCCTTTGAAAAGAAGTAGGGGGTTGTAGCTCCCTTCCAGGAGAGACTGGAAAACGAGAGAGAGTTGTAGCTCTCTGCAGGTTGCAGCCTGCGTACTGGTAAAGGACTGCACCAGTACAAGACCATGGTAAAAGGAGTTTCTAATTTGAAAGAAGATAGAGACATATTGCAGCAGGTGGTTTTCACCCACATTGGGTTTCCACCTTATATCTGGTGTTCTTTGGTGTGACTGTCTGATTTTCTTGTTCATGCTCATTATTTATGGTATTGGTATGCAAAAATAATTCAAAGTATAAATAAGAAAGATTTGGTAAAAAGAATTAGATAATACTGATTCACCCCCCCTCTCAGTATTATTGTCAACAGTGAGAACACTCTAAAAGCAAGAGTACTGTTGAGAGAACACATTGTAAGGAAAACATGGTATGATTCTAGTTTATGACTGTATATTTGTTAATAATCCCTTAGATTCAGTTTTGAGCCCATATATAACAGAAGCTTATTCAATGTTTCAACACTACACTGTAGACCATATGAATGTTGCTCCAAGGCAATGCATGAAATGATCATAAATGTTGCTTCCAATTAATTGCAACCATGCCAATTATATGTTGCTTCATATAATAATGATGCTCCAGAATGATTTAATGCTGCCAAAGATACATTCAATGGTCAGAAACCCAATGCACATTCATATTAAGTGTTTAGCCTGAAAATTCATATTTTTGTTGAATGTATCCGGAAGCAAAAGTATTTTGGATCTCTGTCAGATTATTATTAGCCTTACATTGGTTACTTGTGTTACCATTATAGCTTGTATTGTTTTTACTGTAGAGTCAAGGAGATCCAAATCAAAAAGATAATTCTCATTAAAGTTGTGCCAAGGATTCGTACTACTACCAATGGACCATCATGATATAAGGTTTTCCATGCAAAGGCACACACACACACACACACATTATCTCTGAGCACATTATTTAAGCCTATGAAAATTAATATTACATGCTGAAACTAAGTTCAAAATAAGTTCTGACATATTTCCAAATTCAAATCGTCGTGACAAGAGGTTGTCATCTAGTTGACAACCCACTTTAACGCCTTCCTCCTATTTGATAAAGTATGGAATCAATCTCATCCCCATCTTCCATTTGAAGTTATTCAGGAGTTTTCTCCCCTCATAAATGCCTCCCATCAAATAGAAAAACTATGGAGTTAAAATCAACGGATTGCCTATCATAGTAAACATTCATTAACTTCCTTAGTTGAGCACTACGTTTGATTTTGCAGAATACTTCATTTCCATCCTAGCCCTTGACCTTGAAATTAATGTGTGCACCCTAGTCCATGAGATTCTTCTCTTCCTCCACATTCATCGCACCAACACCATGGTTTCCTCCATTGTCAATGCCAGAAATGGCTAGTTCTTCTGCTATAACTATTTTTAGAATAAGAAGAATTGAAAAATTCACTCAGAGTTGCTAAAACTGGCGGTTGGGATTCAAGTTCATAACTCCATTTACCTATGATATATAATGCCACCAATTATAACGGATACCACAATAACGGATTCCCTTGGCCTGCAATTACAACGGATTCCCTTGGCCGATAACGCACTGTCTCTGTAGGTGGCACTGAATATGTAACCATTCTGAATACGTTGAATTTGCCAATATTAACTTGCAATGATTAACGTGCTAACCCCTCCATTAATGCGTTATGTTGGTATTAATGTGTTGGGTGCATAAAACATTCATAACGTGCTAGAATAACATGCAATGGTGTTATTATCATAAACTGCACCCTCTAGTCTCTCCATATTGTTCCATCTGTTGAATTAACGCAACTCAGAAATCCAACGCAGCTCAGAGGTATCAGTATGCCTAATGTTGCTCAAAGGTATCACTATGCTTAACGTTGCTCAGAGGTATCATACTATAATGCAGCTCAGAAATATAACATTGCCTACTTCAGAATAATAACACTCCATGTCTTCTCCATATCTTCGGGATGTCGTGCATGCCATGTATTGGTCAGTGTCAATGCTAACGCAAATATCACCATATTTTATGGGAATAACGAACATCACCCAACCTTAATGAACCATGTATATATATATATATATATATATATATATATATATATATATATGCCCATAAGCATGAACAAAATCTTTACGTTTTTTTTCAAATCAATCTATCCCAGGCCATGTAATTGAACCTTCCTGAGATCACCATATCAGTAGGTCGAATATTTATAATCTGGTGCTTTTGTCTTCCAATCAAGAGTGGCACCATAGTTGTGACCCATTCACAATCAATTCATGACCTTCCCATTCGTTGATAGTGCACATGATAGTCCAGTTTTAGTGCACTCTACATCCATCCAACCAAGACACCGTGCACATTATGTGTCCCACCAAGCAAGACATCATGTGCTCACTCTGAATACCCTTACAATGTAGCAGACATATAGGCCTTGACAATATGTTTTTGAAGGTATAAATTATGTATGTTTGAGATCTCGGCTAAATGCTCAAGCAGTCAGAACAGTGCTCCTATCGTCGATTTCTCATTTCTTCCTTTAATCATCCTCAAGATTAAGTGGCACGTTCTTCGTAGTTTATTGTAATGCTCTTGTATTCTGATTGAGAATATATAACACATAATTCACCTTCACATTCTTGAACCTTGTTTCTATTTGGAGATTCAAAATCTTTACCAGTTTCAACGAAGCAACTACTTGAACTTTCCAAAGCAGTAATCCCTTGCACACTGCTGTCATTGTGTTTGTCATCATAAGCTTGTGATAAATTATACAAATTCTCTTGTGTAATTCCTTTAGCTTCATCCGTTATACAACTCTGCTTCTCTTTTACAACCAGAGAGCATCCTTTCCCCGATGTCAACAATGTGTTGACATCATTTTCGCCTATCAAATTGTCTCCATCACTTGCATGAATATTCTAATTTTTGCTACCTTCCAAAATAACCGATGCTTTTATTTCTTCACAATTTGATACAGTACCTAGAACAGTTTCCATGCCACCAATATGCACAAATGAAACTCCAGAACTCGAATGCCCCTCCAAATTTTGTATGCTTAATTTGTCATCAACTAGAAAAATAGTCTCTGGATTTCCCTTCCCAAAACAAATGTCTTCCTCTTTTGTATGGGAATTGCATGCAGAGAACTGTCTGCAATAAATTCTTTTTCATGTTCCATCACCAGAAAGGTGTTTCTGTTGTCATCTTTAGCCAAATATTCATTATTTATGTCATTCTGAGAATCAACCGCATGCACGACTAAAGATACATTACACTTATCATGTTCTAATTTAGCATCACTTCTTAATTTCTTGAACTCATGCCTTAGCCGTATTTTGGGATTTTCATGTTGTAAACAAGCACATCGCTCCTTCAAGTTTTCTACTTCACGTGATAATTCCAAACAATGTCCTTCTCATTCTTCAGCTTTAATTCAAGCTCTTGAGCATGTTCTTCCATCATCTTAACTTTCACTTCATGGTCCCTCAACATACTGGCTAATGCTTCTATATAGACAACCATAAGTTGTTTACAATTTTCAATCTCTTTCTGATTCAATGCACATTCAATCTCAATGGATATTCTCTCTTTGAGTTCCTCTTCAGTGAACACTAAAACGGAAGAAGAATCCCTGATACATGGTTTCTCTTCCCCTTTATCAGGTTCACTCTTAGACGAAAGACTACTAGATGAACTTCTATCCTTTACCAAAGAAATGGAATATTCATTCCTTTCTTTGTCATCCACTTCTGTCTTGCTGTGCAAATTTTGGGGATTTAATTGTTCCTTACTATGGGTACACTACAACAACTCTTGACTACTCAAGTGGAAAAAACTTCCTCCTCTTCGACAACAGTCCTTTAGGAAATATGATTGAAACTTTTTTAGCTTGAGGCAAATCAATGGATTCTTCAGAAGGGAAGTTGAACTTTATATTTACATAAGGTGAAGCTTGTCAAAGAAAAAAATTTGTATCATTGTAATTATCCTCCCCCAGGTTCACATTTAATACCATAACCATTCGACCCTTGGCTTCCAAATAGTCTTTCAAATAGTTTGTTAGCAAGGAACCGTGATAATGCTTTTGGACCTCTAGGAACATTTGGTAACTGCACCCAGTTAATAGGTCTTTTATCATCTGTTAATTTGGAAACAATATTAGTTATCCTCCCAGACTTAAGCAAGAGGGGAATCAAGTTTTCCCTTGGTGCTGGAATACATATGCCATTCGAGTGCTGGTATAATTGCAGGCATGCTTGAAAAAGCAGATGTGATCAATACCCAAATTGTATTAAACTTGGATATGAATGAGTTTGAGCATCCATCCTTACACAATGGTTTGCAATGGAGAGATCCAGATGGGTATTATGTGATTGATATAAAGAGTGTTCAACATTGGTACACAAATTTGGTGTCTTCTGGATATATATATATGTGTGTGTGTGTGTTTACTTCATGATCTCCCTTTGGTGCCCTTATGCATATGGATCTCAGATTGCTGATCAATCTGTTATCATTCAATACTCTCAAATAATTTCTGTAGTTATGGGTTGCATCACTATTAATCCATCACAATGACTGACCATTTACACAACTCCTATTCTTTTTCATATAGTTATACTCCAAACTATAGTAGAGGGGGTCACACTTGATGAGAATTTGGTCCAATAAACTTCTCTTATTTGATGAGGAGTTATTTATGAACTAAGTTTACAGTGAATTACAGGTCCTTTTTGTTTTCCCATTTCACATATAATGACTTGCTGTTAGGATATTCCGACACATAGGAAATAGTTAAGTATAACTTGGTCTAGTGTAGAGTTAGGTAAAGTGTGTTTCTTTACTATGTACTTTTGTAACTTACAATCTGACGGTCACAGTATGTTCTAGACATGAAGGGATCTGACGGTTCATTCTCTCCTCGGTATTACTGACACTTGATCCATGGCTTAACACCCGATTGGTCCATGATCTCTATTTAAAGAGCATGGAGGGTCATTTGTAGGGTAACCGTTCATGAGAGAAGCTTATGTAAATTTTCATTCTTTTATTAATAAATTGCCTGAAGTGGTCGCGTTAGCTCAGGCCATGGACTGTTTCCCTCTTTGAGGGTTTTAACCACATCAAGAATACTGGTGTATTGATCTGTGATCTGTTTGTGAGCGGTGTTCTTTGGTGTTCTGTCTGAGGAACTTACCCTGTAAATTCCTACATGGTATTAGAGCTATTTGAGGGTTGCATCTGTTGGTGATCCAAATCTGAATTCGGTACAACTGCATCCAACTGTCGTTTCCTAGATCTACTATTTCTGACTGCTTTCGGTCCAGGAGGACTGCTCTATTGTGTTAAGAGCATCTGTTCCAGTGAGGAACCCCTTTTGTTTCACGCAAAAAGGTTTCCGGTAGCCTTAGCTACGTCATTTTTAATATTTGGAGGCAAGAAAAGAGCTTTTTCAAATAAGCACGCACCCCAAAGCTTCAGTGACTAAAAAAAATGAAAAAAAAACCCCTTCGTCTTTTCCAAAAATTACTAACCTTTTAAACTAGCTCACTTGGTCCAAAGTTACTTGATGAGAATAGAGGTCTTGAATTCAAGTCTTTCTTTTTGTTGCGTTACTTTTTCAAAAAGCACATGTAACTTATGTTTTAAAGTTACTTTATGTAAAATTGTTCTCAGCTATTATAAAAAGTGAGTCACTTTTAATTCTAAAGTCTCTTTATCTTTATTTAAGTTACAATTTAGTGGGTAGCTCATAAAGTACCATTGTAAAAGTGACTTTCACTTATTTATAAAAGTGAGTCACATAAAATATTTTTTTAAAGTGAACTAATTAGATTAAGTTTGAAAGGGGGAGGGGGGAGGGCGGTAGGGCGATTTTTTTTAGATATAACATTATCATTCATTTTCGCACATTCACGCACTTCATTGGCATCTTCAACAACGTTTCTTCAAAGAACCATAACTTCTTCATCCGAAAGCTGTTTTCAGAGCCGTTTTTTTTTAATTAGCCTAATTTTTCGAGATATTTCCATTGGAACAATTAGTTTCAGCATCTACAACTTTAGTTTCTGTTAAAATGGAAAGTCCATGCCAAGTTATTCTTGATAACACCAACTACTTCCAATGGTGGTCCTACATTGTGGATTTTCTTAGAAGTAAAGGTCTTTACAGAATAGCCTCATGCCAAGAAACAAAACCTCAAGATGAAGATAAGGCAAACAAATGGGAATTAGGCAAGATCAAACACGTGAGTTGATAGGGATGTCTATTTCTCCAGACCTTAGATTCCATATCACAGAACTTGATACTCCTAATGAAGCAATGAAACAACTCACTATAGGTTTTGGAATTAAAAATGAAATTAGAGTCCATCAACTCGAAAATGAGTTGCTTACATTGGACCCCAATAATTTTTCCTCCATTGAAGATATTTTGTCCAAGTTCAAGACCCATAGACTTCTCTTGGAAGGTGTTAAGGTTAAGAAAGAAGATGGTAGCCTTATCTATTCCATTCTTACTAAGTTGGGACCAGCCTACTATGTGCTTGTTTCCACCTTCCATTATACTAGAGAAGCCTTTATTTCTCAAGGACAATACTACAAGTCCCCCTATTTTGATGCCTTTTATGATTCTTTAATAAGAGAACAAGAAAATATCTTATCTTGGTCTTATTAATCTTGGAAAATCTTCTAAGAAAGCTTTAGCTGCCCAACATCAACCAAATTCAAAGAATCCTAAGAATCAGTATCCTAAAAAGAATGGTCCTAAACCAAACAAGGGTCCTAAGCAATTTCAATCTCAAAATGAAAAATCATTTCAACAAAATGATAAGGAAAATAAAAACAAAGGGAAAAAGACTGATAGACATTGCCACTTTTGTAATCGAGATGGCCACTTAGAATCCAAATGCTTTAAGAAGATGGAAGCCTTGGAAGCAGCAATGAAGAAGCATAACATCCATTTGGAGCACTCTTCAACTTCAATTTCATCTTTAGGAATAACACTTTCTGCATGTGGTTGTCAAGCATCTCGGTCTGGTTATGCGCTAAATGTATATTCTTCTTTTCATTCTCATGAGTGGCTCATTGATTCTGGAGCTTCTTATCACATGGCGAAAAACAAAGCCATGTTTTCTTCTTTAAATGATTGTAACACCAAAAATATATATGTTGGTAATGATAGATCTCTTAGCGTTGTAGGGGCTAGAATTGTTCATCTAAACAATGGTCAATTTAATGATGTATTATGTGTTCCAACCTTATCTTGCAACCTTCTATCTATATATCAGATAACTCATTCAGGTTAAGGTAAAATCATTGAATTTTCACCTCATGATGTTGTAATTAAGGACCTAAGAGATCCTAGACAGATTTTAGCTATTGGCATTGCTGATGATTCTACAAGGTTGTATAATTTTAAAAAATTTGGGTCATGAAATCTTCCATCGACATTTGCTGCTCATAATGATGAAGTGAGCAAACTTTTGCATGAGCGATTTGGTCACTTAAACTATCGCTCCCTTCAGAATCTATGTAAAGAAAATATGGTGACAGGTCTTCCAATGGTATCTTGCAGAGATGGTGTTTGTTCCGGATGTGTACTCAGAAAACATCATCGGGACAGCTTTGAAAAACGTGCCTCTTAGCACGCCTCATCCCCTCTACAGCTTGTGCATAGTGATTTATGTGGTCCACTTTTAGTTGTTTCCTTCGCTGGCAACAAGTATTTCTTAACTTTCATTGATGATTTCTCCAGACGCACTTGGGTATACTTCTTAAAACTCAAGAGTGAAGTATTTAACAAATTCTTGGACTTTAAGGCCTTTGTTGAAAAACAATCTGGACATCAAATTCTTAAGCTAAGATCTGGTAATGGCGGAGAATATGTTAAAAACGACTTCATCAACTTTTGCACTGAGAATGGAATTCAAATGCAACATACAGTTCCATATATTCCACAACAAAATGGTGTAGCTGAAAGGAAGAATCACACCTTAAAGGAAATGGCTAATTGTATGCTTAAATCTAAATAACTTAGTCTTAACTATTGGGCAAAAGCAATTAACTGTGCAAATTTTATACTCAATCGCACTCCTCTAAGGCTTTAAAGAATATCACTCCAGAAGAAGCATGGAGCTCAATTAAACCATATGTGAGTCACTTTCGTGTTTTTGGAAGTGAAGCATGGGCCCATATTCCAGATGAGAAACATAAAGCTTTAGAACCTAAGAGTGAAAAATGTATTTTTGTTGGATATTCTGAAGATGTCAAAGGATATAGACTTATTCCATTTAAGTCCAAAAATGTTATCATTAGAAGAGATGTAAAGTTTGATGAAAATATATCGGCCTATGAGCCTAGTTCGGCGAATGTGCCACCTCTCTCTATCTCTTCTACTTTTGAACATATTTCTTCTTCAGAGGATGAAAGCGAAGATGAAAATCCTCCCCCACCTTCTCAGGATCCTCCTTCAGCTCCTCCACTTCCAAAATTGGTCCGTGCTACTCAGGATACAGCAGGTGACCTTGCCGGTGATCCTACAAATTAGCGTCGTACACGTTCTCATTTCAATAGAGCCTCTTCTTTACTAGCTCAAGCCTCAGCGAATTATGATCCTGACACCTTTGCAGAAGTTTCAGGCCATCCAAATTGGGACGCAGCTATGAATGAAGAATATCATTCATTATTGGCAAACGATACATGGGATCTTATTCCTCTACCAAAGGGACGAAAACTTGTTAGATGCAAATGGGTCTACAGAACCAAGTATGGACTAGATGGGAAAGTTGATAAACATAAAGCTCGTCTTGTTGCTAAGGGTTTTTCACAAGTTGAAGGCATTGACTACACTGAAACCTTCTCCCCTGTTGCCAAAATGAACTCTATCCGCCTTGTTCTTTCCCTTGCTGCCTCTTTCAAATGGGAAGTCCATCAGATGGATGTTAAATCTTCCTTCTTGCATGGGGACTTGCATGAATAAATCTATATGGAACAACCTACTGGCTTTATACAAATAGACTCTAGCCTTGTATGTCGGCTTAAGAAATCCCTTTATGGTCTCAAGCAAGCCCTTCAGGCTTGGTATGCCAAAATGGATAACTTTATTTTAGAAACTGACTTTTCTAGGTGTCATTCTGACAATACTATCTACACAAAGAAAGTGGGAAAGTCTCTTATCATTCTTGTTCTTTATGTTGATGATCTTATCCTTACTGGTAGTGATCCCAACCTTATAAACCATGTGAAGTCCAGCCTTAAAAAGAAGTTTGAAATGACAGTCTTAGGACACTTGCATTATCTTCTTGGTCTTCAAGTCTTGCAATACAAGGAAGGTATTTCCCTTTCCTAGTCCAAGTATGCTTGTGATCTTCTACACCATTTTCACATCGAAGACTGTAAGCCATCCCCTTCTCCCTTTCAGTCTAGAGCCAAACTTTCAGTCACTTGTACTTCCCTTGAAGTTGATGCTACCTTATACTATCAACTTGTAGGAAAACTTTTGTATTTGACCCATACTCATCTTGACCTCTCCTTTGCAGTTGGCCTTATTGCTCGGTTTATGAAAAACCCACATGAAAATCATTGGAAAGTAGCTAAAATAATACTTCGTTATATTCGAGGTACAATTCAGTTTGGGATTCATTACAGTGCAAAAGCATCTCCTCTATTGGTTGGTTTCACTGATTCTGATTGGGCTGGTGACCCGGATGATCGGAAGTCTATTGTAGGTTATGTGTTCACTCTTGGTTTAGGACCTATTACATGGTATTGCAAGAATAAAGTGCCATTTCTCTTTCTTCAGCAGAAGCAAAGTATCTTGTTGCCGTAGAAGCTAGTAAGGAAGCCCTGTGGCTTCGTCAGATCCTGTCAAAGTTTGGCTTTCAACAGCAACATCCGACTACACTTTGGTGTGATAATGAAAGTGTCATTCAACTATGCAAAGATCTAGTCCAACATCAGCACAACGAACACATTGAACTACACATGCACTTCATTAGAAATCTCATTCATGACCATGTTCTTGAAGTGCAATATTGTTCAACAAATGATCAAGTTGCAGACATCTTTACAAAGGCTCTCACAGAGGCGAAGTTTACTAAACTTCAATTTATGGTTGGAGTTCAGGAAGTTGTCACTAAGGGGGGATAGGCTCTAATGCCTCATTCCTTCTCCTATCGTATCATATTTGTACATCCTTCAATCCTATCCCAAGTTGTTCTTAAGGGGGGATGTTAGGATATTCTAACACATAGGAAATAGTTAAGTATAACTTGGTGTAGTGTAGAGTTAGATAAAGCGTGTTTCTTTACTATGTACTTTTGTAACTTACAATCCGACTATCATGATATGCTCTAGACATGAAGTGATCTGACGGTTCATTCTCTCCTCGGTATTATCGACACTTGATCCGTGGCTTAACACCCGATTGGTCCATGATATCTATTTAAAGAGCATGGAGGGTCATTTGCAGGGTAACCATTCATGAGAGAAGCTTATGTAAATTTTCATTATTTTATTAATAACTTGCCTGAAGTGGCCGCGTTGGCTCAGGCCATGGACTGTTTCCCTCTTTGAGGGTTTTAACTATGTCAAGAATATTGGTGTATTGATCTATGATCTATTTGTGAGCAGTGTCCTTTGGTGTCCTATCTGAGGAACTTACCCTGTAAATTCCTACACTTGCATGATCCACACATTATGCAATATATTATTTCTTCACAACAAAATAACCATTGACTGTAGACACCTTAACTATGTCCTCAGTTTCTGCATGCTGAGAATTTTGTTGAACCTCATTCATTATGTATATTTTCTTTTTCTTTGCGAAAGTATTTTCCTACTTCTTTTCATAACAATCTCATGACATCCTACACATAACCCATAGAGCTAGTGGATCACATTTATTGGTCAATCATGTCTTTAAGGAACATTGTCTTCCCATGAGGTAGCACTGCTCTAACATGGATTTTGCCAAGACTATTCATTGCTTCAAGAGAAACTCCCCCTAAGATCATGACAGATTCATTATGTTATTGAAATCATAGAATGTTCATTTTTCTTCCTCTTACATACTTTAGCAGGTTGTCTTCTACTATCTGCATTTCTTTTTGATTTAGAGTTTGGTCTGGTTTGATTTGCCTCCATCATCTGTTTATGATTCTTTAGGATATGTGGTAGCCTGCAATTATTAGCTTTGTGTCCAAGGTTGTGACATAAATAACATCTTATTTGACTAAGGTATGGTTGAGTTGGTATGTGACTTTTTGTGCCCCTTTTTACATATAGTTTACATTCAACAAGTTTATGTTCAAATTCATTGCACAAATAACAGTAAACGTGGAAACGTTTTGTGTACCTGATGAATGTGTGTTCTCTACTTGCTTGCTTGAGAGAGTCATCTCATTTGTTGCATCTTTTCCTGATTAAACTTGATTTTCTTTGTCTTACATTCTGCTGCAATGTGTCCAGGTACATGGAAAGAAAAAAACTTCATATCTTTTCAAGGAAAAAAAAATCTCCTTTGAGATCTTCTAAATTTTTTAAACTCATCTCTAGAAGGAAATGACCTTTTAGAAAAATCATTTTCTGTTACTCACTCTTTGGCTCTTGTTGTTGTTGCTTGGTTTTGTTTGCCTCTTTGTTATTTAATCTACTTGTACCTTCCTCTAATGATTTTTTCAGGGCTGCTTCATTATCCTCTATGGATTCCTTTGAACTACTACTCTTTTCTTCTGAGTCCTTCATGAATGTTATCTCCTCTCCTAGATTATTACAAAGCTTGTTCTTTTCATCTAACTCTCTTCTAGCTGAATCAACCTTATCTTCTAATATTTTACATTGTAGGTATCTCTCCTTGAGTTTACTACACGTCAAATCTTCTAGTCTCCTTTCTTCTTCAAGTCATGTGTTCAAGCTGACAATATCCTCCTTGTATTCATGCTTTCTCTCATCACATCTCTGCATAAGTTTCTTCATATCTTTGTTTTCATTCTTCATTCTTTTTATCCTAGTCAATGATAATTCAAGCTTAGCTTGATTTTCATTTTCCTTTTCTTCAAGAGAGTCAGGTACATTCACACAGGTAGAGGTTTCATTTAACTAGACACTTTCTCTATTACAATTTTTTTCTTCCTTCCTCTTTCTCTTTCCTTTCTTTATGCATGAGCTGCAATCTATTCTATATTTCTTTTGCAGAAGTTAAATATATTATTATATCAAGATGCGTATTATGAAAATTGTTAACACATGTTTCCTTAGCATTCCATTGTTTTTCTTGCATAGAGGGAGAGTTTTTACAGTAATTGTTGTATAGGTAAATCCCCTCTGCGGACAGAGGTGATCCCACTAGCCTAAATGGGGTCTAGCAACAATCAAACAATGCTAACACGCAGGTTCCTAATTTCAAAGTAAATACCGATGATGAGGGCCTACCTCGAATCCAACGCTAGTATTTGTAGAAGAGTCGTCGCTCCCGTTCTTTCGCTTTAGCTGGTCACAATCATCACAATCCTCGTGAACAGACACCTGCACATGCAAAGAACAACACAAATACAAGCATAAAATCCAAGAAATGCAACTATGTATCAGTCAGAAAGGATACAACTCAAACATCATTATAAAGGCAATGAGAGTGGAACCATAATGATAGTCATCTATTATTATTGATAACAAAAGAGGATACAACCAAGTTCCGACGTCAAATCCTCCTTTGGCTGGGTGATCAGCAACACATGCCTTGCAAAGCTTGTAGGGGATGGGGAACAAGCCTCTCTCTCCTTGGTTACTTGGACAAAGATCTCCTCATTAAAGATGTAGCCTTATGGGGATGAACAATGCCTCTTGGAGCTTGAGCTTAGCAATTCTCAGACTTTGGGACTTGGAATTTGGAGCTTGAAGAGTAGAATTACTAACTAGCTTGTCAAAGGCAAAAGGACAAGCTTATATAGAGAGAGGAGAAGGAGATAGGATCATCCACAAGATTCATGGGATTGTCCTTATCATTAGGAAGCTTCCATGAGAGGTGGAGAATTACTTCCCTTCTATGGAGATTCGAAGCCCAACTGAACTAACTCAAACTGGAATCAGTTCATGAATAGGTTAGGAAGAACCTTCGCAAGTTGGTTTGTTAAAAACTTTACCCAACTTGGTTGGCGTGAGTGCGACTCTGAGACAGAGCGCCAGCTGGCGCGCCCTCTTTGGAGGATTTCCCCCATTGGCACGAGTGATACACTGTGGAATAGCGCCAATGGAGGCTATATTTTTGGGTATTTTGCAGAAGGTGTCTTCAGGGCATATGGAGTACATACTTTAAGGGATACAATGCAAGTGTTTTCAAGTTATGTCACTTCTCACAGGTCCCAGAATAGGTCCTCCAATGTATGGGAGAAGGGGTAACAGGGACGGTGACAAAATACTATGTAACAGCTAGGCAAGAATGAGGAACAATTATGAGTGTCGTTCCAAGGTACTTCCTCTAGAGACATTAATTCCATGATACTTTCATCAGAAAGAAAATTCTTGATTAAGGGATCGGGCAATTCCAAAGAACCAAGCCACGAGGATTGAGAATATGCATTGAGAGGTGTTCTCAAAATAGGATGATCAGAGGATACCTAAGGTGAGGCCAAAATAATTTCCACGTAATCAATTTTGGCTAGACTTAATGGCATAACCTCGCCCCATGTATCAACAAGATTTAGCGAAGGAATGACCCAAGGGTTAGACTTGACCGAAATCATGTTGACAGAGGGAACATGAGGAGGTGGGAGCAGAAATATGCCCATCAAGGCAGGATCTTTAAAAAGTCCTACATCCACACTCTCATAAGGAGTACCGATTTACTTGACATACAGAACATTGCCATCCGAGGAGGAAGAGACAAAGAAGGAGAGTTGGTCGACTGTGACTATCTTCCCTTGATGGGGAAAATGAATCACGTGGAAGTGGGAGGATGCTATAGCATGCATGGCATGGGTCTATCTTCGTCCGAGTAGAAGATTGTAGTTAATATTAGCATCAATGGTCTCTACCTTGACATGTACTATCTTGCCCTCCAAGATAATGGCAAGGTTGGGAAGGAAATCGAATGGTCGTGAATCACGCCTGTCAAAATCTTCCAGAGTGTTAGGGGACTAGTTCAGAGTAAGAGAATCTATTTCCTTCCAACAAGAGACATACATGATGCAGGTAGAAACACCTTCATCGATGACGATCCTATGAATGGTTTTCTCAATTATGATTACCTAAATGAGAAATGCAATTTGATGAGGTAAACGCGGAACATGGTTTTCCAGGTCAAAGAAGATGAGATTAGAGTTAGCTGGATCAATACCCCCAATAGTTGATAGTAATGATTTTTGTTGATAAGGACAGCCTTGAAGGACCTCAAGAGCAGACATAGTTGATGGTGCTTGAGCCAAATATTCAACAATGTTATAATGTTGAGCAGCTCAAGTATTGGGATTGTACGAGGATTTTCGAAGCACACCTCGAGAACTTGGTCAAATGGTGGAATCAAAATTAAGTTGCTCTACATGGAGAGGGCTAGAACTAGATGGGGTAGAAGAAGAAGGGGTACCTTCTTTCTCTTTCCCTGCTGACAGGGGAGGAGTTTGATAATGTTTTGACCTGGTAGCCATGCTAATCAAGGTAATCATCATGAACACTTGTGAACATGAGGAAGAAGATGACTGAGGTTGGTCTACCATTTGAGTCTACTGGGATGGAAAGGACTCTTTCAGGACAGCTAGGGTCCCTTTGAGAAAATGACTAACTTTAGACCGTCTCGGACAATCCTTAGTATAGTGATCCTCCTCAAAAATGAGGCATGGATACTTAGGTTTCCGTTGGGAAGCATCACCAGCAGAAGTTTTAAGAGGGCCTTGTTTTGGGGCATCAACTTTAACCTTGCCTTTGACTTTCTTCTTACCTTTAGAGGATTTATCCACTACAGTAGACTAGACAGCAAGAACCTCCGATGTTTTACCAAGGCTAGATGCATTGCGAGAGGAGTCATTGGGAGCATTGTTGGAGACTAACTTCTGTTTGGAAGAAGATTTTGCAGGGGTCTGAGTGACTAAACCAATTACTCCATCAATAGGAGGGGTAGCAGGGGACTTAGATGTCTTCAGATCAGATGATGGTCTGGGCACATTGAGTAGCACATCATATAACATGTCAGATTGTGAATAGAGAAGGTCTAGATATTGCGCATGCGTGATGGTTTGTTCCTCAGTGACGCATCCACCCATAGCAACGTTCTCAACAATTTTATTGAAAAATGATTTGGTGAACCACTCAGTCAACAAATGATCAGCAATTTCAAACTTAATCAGATGGCACCTACGTCTCCATTCATGGATGTGATTTGAGATGTGAGTCAATGTGTCTTTCTTGAGTAACATTAATAGATGGGTGTGTTGGGAACGGGTCCCCTGGGGGTCAATTTTGAGGTTGATAACCCAAGTTTTGGGGCAGAATGCCTGAAGTTTGTATAAAGAAATGTAAAGTCTCCACATTTTGTGGTCATGGAGTGCAAATATATCAAGAGTCAAAAAGGGTTTTCTATCCTTAGTCTAGATTAGGTTGTGTCGATTTTAGAGATCCACCCTTGGTCCGCGGACCATGGGATTGTATAAAAAGGAGGACTTAGAGGATTCTAAGGAAAGGAAGTAAGTGAAGTAGAATTATTTTATGAGTCTGTGAAGAGCTAAGAGTGAGAGTATTAGCGTAGGATGAGGCTCTACAGTTGAGTGCGCAGAGGCCTAGGGTAGAAGTCCACAACTGAGTGTGCGGACTGCTGCAGCTATGTGCGTAGGGCAGATAGAGTTTGTATTGGAGATCTAAATCATCAATAAAGAGAAATATTATGAAATTACTATGTATTTTTCCTTTGTGAATCACATGTGATTATGTTATGTTAAGTTCTGTGTTTATGCTATAATGCTAATTTTATGCACAAATGTATATGTTTCTATTGGTTATATGAATGCAAATACGGATATATGTTTATGTGAATATAATCATAATTGCATGGTAAATTTGGCGAACACTTAAGATAATTCAGGAAATCATACAATAACATAGTAACAAAGGCGCGTAAGTACTTGAGCCACTGGTTAGGGTTGCGCAAAGGAAAATTGTATACCTTCATGGAGGTTCTAAGAGATGAAATAGAAAGTACATCGATAAGCCCTAAAGGCTTATTGATCCACGTGAAGGAAGGGTTTAAGGTATAAAATCGACATCACGACCATCTCAGGGTGTGGAAAATTGGTCGCTGCATCCCCCCATACTACTTCGGGTGAGACTTCGGTCCGCGCTCTACAGACTAATGCCAAAAGGGCCAGTAGTGTAGGGATTTGCTTGGCTGACTAAAGTTGAACCTAGGTCAGGGCCCATCAAGCCAACAAATGGTTCCATTGCTGAGACTGGGATCTGCATAACAAGATGTGTGATGTCATATCATTGGAGTCCAACTAAGAAAGAGATCAAAGACTAGTTGGATAGAAATATCCACGAATTCATGGTGCAAGAGAATAGGAATCCGTGATTAACGAAAGAATAGTGGTTGGATTATATGAGTGGGTCACAAAGTTGGCAGATGACCAAGGGAAGTGGAGGCTTGACAATATGATTGTTTGGACCCCAGAGCCAGTGTGAAGATTAGAAGCCTATGAAGATAAGATCATGCATGATGTCAACCATTGGCTCAACCACATCATAGGAGGGTTTGTGACAGAGTTTCTGGTTGATACTTTTGTCAGTTACAACGAAGCAGAGCATCGTTTCTTCAAAGGTCCGCGAGGTAGGTTTTTTAAATCACTAAATACTCGGATTAAGATGCTCTTGTGTGAAAATTGGGTCATACAGTTAACTTGATGTTTGGAGCTACATGAAGTGGAAGGCATTTTAGGGATGAAGGAAGAAAATGTCCTGAGTATAGCCCACTGATTGGGCCTCCTTTGAGTGACGATGAAGGAGTAGCGCAAGCTTCTCAACTTCTCATTGTTTAGTTGATAAGAAAAGGGTTCCCACGAATACCTACACCACCTCCATCCTCATCCCATCCATCCAAACTACCCCCATCCTCACCTCCACCACTTACCCCATCCCCCACACTACTACCACCTCCACCACTGTTCAACATTACGAACTTCGTAAAGCTACCTGTATTCAAGGGCATAGGAAATGAATGTCCGGACCGGTTTTAGTTCGTTGTGAACACTGTATGGGAAGATCAAGGTATCACAGATGACCAAATGAAGAAATCCATGATGGTCAATGCTTTACAAGACCATGCACTATCATGGTACATTAAGTACAGCACTGATAACCCAATGTCTGTGTTGGCAGATATCTAGACGACGTTGAATAGAGAATTCAGTAGACCTAAGTCTCAAGTGCAATAAATTATAGGATTCAAGGAGATCGTGATGAAGCCTAGGGAGATTCCCTGGGATTTGGATCAAATATTGAAGTGTACAATCCGTGAAGCCAACATGAACCTAACTAATGGGTAGCACTGCGAATGGTTCATGGCCTCGCTCCTGCCCCACCTAAGGGTTGTTTTATCACAACAGAAGAATGGGACCCAGGCAGAAGCTCTAGAAATCACAATGAGACTGCATGAGACACCAATACAGGATGCTAATCTAGGGGTTCAGCAGATTCACGCATAGTTGCAAAACCTTTTCCTAGAAATGCAAAGTTTGAAGAAAGACAGAACAACTCGACTGGAGGTGCGAGAAGAATTTTGGTGCCTAAAGTGCAAAGGTCAGGGATATGACAAGGATCACTGCCCAGTCTTTGCGAACTATGTTGTAGCAGGGGGACCAATGCATCTAAGGCAGGAGGCTATGGTAGGGCCAAGTGTAGGGCCCGTGCTATGGTGCACTTTATGCTAGGTAGTTGGGAAGCATGTGACTGACACTTGTCATTTGCTATAGAAATTCATACAGACACCACAAAATCTCTTCTGAAATATCTATCAATCAGTAGGTCATGACGAGTGTAATTGTCGTAGTTACAAATCAATGATGGACAAGGCACCTACATACAGGTTGCAGGCCAAAAAGCGGCCTCCGGACCAAGGTGTTGGGGTGATGTGAGGTGAGTATTAGGGGCACCGCTGAGGCCAAGGTGGAGGGGGGCCTGGTAGAGGCCGAGGGTAGCTTATTTGTTACAATTGTGGAGGACTAGGACACTGCGCGAGACACTGTCTGAATTCGACGTGGCTAGCATGCCGCTATTGTACTTAGCTTGACCATGCAACTGAGGATTGCCTTATATTATTGGTTAAGATTCATAAAAACGGGGCACAACCTCTGCAGGTGATGCAGAACCTCCAGATGATGAGGGCTAAGCCTCACAAGGAAGACCTAAGATAAACATTATGTTGCGAAGTGGAATGACGACTGGAAAGGATAAAGAGAAGCAACTTGTAGAAGGTGAGTGGGTACGCAAAGCACCTAAAAAGGAGACTGGGTTTGATTTGGAGTGTGCAAAAGAAACCTTTATGGAAGAAAAGAAAAGCTTCGTTGAGCCCTCTACCTCAAGAAGTCAGGAGAAACTAGTTGAAGAAATGGACCCATCCATGATTACCATGTTCTTAGAGACCTGCATGAAACTGCTCCACAATAGTAAGGTTGTGAAGGTGTTAGTGTCAGTCTTTGCAGCCTTCCTCCAGTGATCAAACATGCTCTTACAAAGTGATTTTAAGATGTCAAGGTCAAATTTTGTCATTTCAGTGAGTCTTCAAGCAAAATTTGGTCACTAGGCACTAGCTCTAGGGTTTGATTTTACCCTTGTCAAAGTTATCCAAATGACATTCCATGTCACCATTCAACTGAGTGTACCATCATTCAAAGGGTTGTCATCATCATGTCAAGTTCCACTGGGTCATTTTACACCTTGTTCATGCTTCAGTTGCACCTAGGCAAGGTTCATTTCCCTCTCCTAAGGTTTTGAAGCTAATTTCTCTTAGATGGTCAAATCATCGGAAAAACTTGTATCCTGATGTTCATACACCTTCCCTTATCCATAATGTACCTTATTAAACACTTCCCATCACTAAATTCCCCCAAATTCCTCATTTTTGCACAAACCCTAGTTTCTTGCTACAACTTGGCAATTTTCTAGGCTAGGCCTGTGCTTTGCCTTTTTGGACACCTTCCCCTCACTCAATTTCTGAGATTCCACTTTCCCCTACTTTCTAATATCCCTCCCCACTTCCCAAAAATTACTCAACAATTTAGAAGCCCCCTATCCCCTTCATTTCGCTTCATTTCGGCAAATCCCTTGTCCCACACATCGGGATAGGTTTCACTCAAATGATGTTTCTGGGCAATCAAAGATGAATTTGGGAAAACTGAGAGAGGTTTTCGTCCACAACAGACCAAGGAAGAAAAACCTCCTTCACATTTTACACAGGTGTCATGGTTTTAGAGAAATGTCAAAACTACAATCGCCTTGGGAGAATTGATACACCTCTGAAGTGACATTGGTAAAATCAAGTTTTCTCCTAGCTTGGTTGGCCAAATGACTTGCTTGATGATTCAGATGATAACTAGACACAAATATATTTCCAATGAGCTATCATGAGCTCAATCTGGAGTTGAGGAAGGCATTCAAACATTGACTGCAATAGAACTCTGCCTTGAGGCAGCCTCATCTGGCACATTTTGACCAGCCTTGGGAGATTTGATTTTTGACAGGGAAAGTAGACTCAAATCTCTTTACAACGAGATATCCTACACCCAATTTGGACACCGAGAAGGCCTCCAAAAGGCTCCTGCAAAAAGGTGCGGTGCATATAGCTTTGGGTGCGGCGCTTAGGATTGGGAGGTCCAAATCACAAAAAGTTTACATTTTTGGATTCAGCATGAAAAATCATGACTGATGGTACATGGCCAAGAACTTTGGAGCATTTTTGAGGCATTTTTAGTCACTTGACAAATTTTTGGGCACAAAACATGGATTTTCTCCCTGTGCGCCACGCCACTAGCGCGACGCTTAGGATTGGGAGCTCCAAATCACAAATGGCTTGCATTTTTGGATTCAGCATGCAAAATCATGACTATTGGTGCATGGACAAGAAATTTGGGCATGATTTGAGTCTCCAGGAGGTCAAAAACACCCAAAAAATGACCTCTCTACCCCTATTTTGACACACAGGAAGCAGTCTTGGGAGAATGAAGATTTGGAGGGGCAAATGAGCACCAAATTCAGAAATTCCACTTGGGTTGGAAAGTAGACACACCAAGCTTTCCAACAAGCTCACTTGGGCACATTTTTGACTCCTGCATGTACCTCAAAACAGCCTCCAAAAGGACGTTATGCATATAGAATTGGGTGCGACGCATATAGAGAAAAGGGCCAAATTCACCTCCGTTTCGCGAAATTTTGATTTGCGACTTTCTCCAAGTGGACCCGCTCATCTACATTTCACTTTTTTCAGCAACTAAGGCAAAGTTTAAAGAGTTTGGCTTCTATCCAAGTGGCAAAGGAAGGCAAACGGTCACCCAAGCCATTTGTCATTTTTGTAACGCTGCACCTGTAGCTAATGGTTGGCTTTCCATCTCCATTTTGTAATGATTTGAGAAACTCCCCAACTCTTGGTCATTCTATTTCCTCATGGCATAGTCTATTTATTGTATGCAAGCCATTTGCAAAACGTTGGGTGGGTTGTAATTTCTAGGAGACTCTGGGAGAGAAACTCAGTTCTTCATTTTATATTTTGACAGAGGATTAATGAAAGGCAGCAGCTCTGTTTCATGAGATTCTTGTGGTGTGAGTGTAGAAAATGTTCTCTATTTATGTTTCATATGTATTTCGTTATGTTTCACAGTTCATTCATATTCATTTCTAGTGAAATTTTCTAAGTAAGATAAGGTAGAATTGATGTTTAATGCTCTACATGTGGGAAAGTTTCACATTCTGTGTTCTTCTTCTGTTGAAAAGGATTCATGTGTTTATGCCCTTTTCACCCTCCTAAACAATCTTTCCATTCTGCATTATTTCAAATTTAATTGCTAGGCTTTCCGCCTGTCTTGCCTCATGAAGTAATCTATGCCTTTGTATTAAATTCTCTGCTCATTGTTGTCCATTGGTCCCATACCATCCCAGAAACTCAGTCATTCATAAAAAAATTCTTTTTGTATCCATATTTACTTACTAGCCTAAGATCAATATTTCATTGTAAGTCATCTCAGACCATTTCATTTACTTATTCGCTGAGTGTGACACAGAGAGAGCCCTCTCCTGTTCTGGTAGGGCTAGCTACCAGACTGAGCATGGTTTGTGGTTACCCTGAATTTTTCCTTCCTTCAGCCTAAGACAGATTTAGGTGCTAACATAGTGGTGACTCCATTGGGGAGAAAATAGTTTTCTTGAAGATTGTTTTGCCCCAGTACATCTATCAAGCTCAGATCTGATGGTTGATGGTGAACAACAGTTAGACATAAGAAGACGGCTGAAAATCATTCACCTGGCGACTCCTTTCGCTGAAGAATCCAGCAACCTGTGCTTCATGGTGACTCCACTGCAGAGGGATCAATAGCTTTGAGATTTTTTAAAATGGAGCGGATTGTAAGAAGATACGCTCCCATGAGCCAAGATCACATTCCAAGCTTTCCAAATAAAATTCCGAAGGTAGATTGGTCAAGGAATTTGCCTACATTTAAAGATGATGGTAAGAAGAACATTGCTTTACATCTAGTCCGATTTCACATGCATATTCGCAAGTTGAAGGTTGATTTTCCTGAAGATTGCTTAATGAAGATATTCCTAGCCACTCTAGAAGGTGAAGCCCAGTCTTGGTATGAAAATTTACCCGCTACTTGTATTTAATGTCTAAAGGATTTTCATGCCCTGTTCATTGAAAGATATAAAGACTCTTATCCATCATTAAATCTAGTTCATGACTGTTGCAAACATGCTTCTAATTTTATTGAAAGCCTTGAAAAATACTATGAGGATGATAATTTTATGGATGATGAGATCATGGAAGCCTTGTACGAGAATCCATTTCAGCAACATGAAGAGAAACTAGAGGAGTCCCATCAAGATGCTCAGGAAACTTTGCAGTAGAATCAAGATCTTTGTACGGTGGAAAATGAAGGAATTTTGCATCTTGATAGTCAACATGAATTACATGAAATATATCAGCAAGTTGAAGAGTTCCATATGGATGAGAGTGATGAAAGAAAAAGTGTCGTTTCAGATTTGTCCATAGAAGAAGACAGCATGCAAATAAATCAAGTTTCAAATTCAGAATGTGATAATGTTAAGACAATCATTTCAGATGTAGATTCAGATTGTGATGACCAAGAAAACTTTGTACTAAGTCTCATGAAAGAGAACTCTGCTGCTGAAATCATCTGGGATGAAGAAGACAAAGTTTTGGATCCAAATTTTCTCATGTCATTAGAACACAGTCTTCATGAAGAGGTAATCCAATCAGCTCTTGAAAAGCAAGATGAGATATTTTCTCAAGCAAGTGAAAAAGTTCCTCTGGATGAATTTATGGTAGATGATAGAAATGTTATTGTTAGGTTTCAAGAAACATCTGAAGTTGCTTTTCTTATGATTGATGAATGTGATGAATGTAATGAGAATCTGGATATCATATCGTATGAAGATGACCTACCATATATTCAGACTTCATAAGATCAAACCATTCAGGATTCTGTTTCAGATTCCTCCTCATATGTCTCGCTGGAACATACTCTTATTTGTGAAGAAAGACCAGAATCAAGAGAAAAAATACCTTGATTTTCTAGCAAGAGGTCAATCTTCATGTTTTTCAGGATCCAATGGCAGATTTGTTGCAGTCAGCAGTGAAGGTGATTATTGCAGTATTCAGTGATGAAGGAGATCATGATCAATTATGTTTTTGGAAACCCAGTTACCAATATCTGTTGTTGACCAGAAGATCTGATCAGAAGAATCAATCAAGGAGGCATCTACTTGATTGGTTACATTGGAAGACACATTACACATGATTGTACATATGGCATTAGTACGCAGGTGGCTATCATCATGATTTGAAACTCTTGAATCTTGATGGACTACTGCCATTGAAACAAATTTTGTAAGTTCTTATTTTAGTTAAGTCAGTCATGAGTCATTTCCTTTTACATTGAGTCAGTTTTTCAGTCATGTTGGTTCCATAATTAAGTCGGTCTAAGTCAGGTTTCATTCAATAAATGATTCAGAGTCGTGTGTGGCTTCTCGAAATAATGACTCCATAGCCAATGGAAAAAGGCACTATCTGCTCACCCAAATATCTGCAGTTCTTGGCACCTCCAAGGAGCTGGAGCTACCATCCGCCATTGGAGCCAATGTTAGTGTCAGTCTTTGCAGCCTTCCTCCAGTGATGAAACGTGCTCTTACAAAGTGATTTTAAGGTGTCAAGGTCAAATTTTGTCATTTCAGTGAATCTTCAAGCAAAATTTGGTCACTAGGCATTAGGTCTAGGGTTTTAGTTTACCCTTGTAAAAGTTATCCAAATGATGTTCCATGTCACAATCCAACTGAGTGTACAATCATTCAAATGGTTTCCATCATCATGTCAAGTTCCACTGGGTCATTTTACACCTTGTTCATGCTTCAGTTGTGCCTAGGCAAGGTTCATTTCCCTCTCCTAGGGTTTTGAAGCTAATTTCTCTTAGACGATCAAATCATCGAAACAAATTGTATCCTAATGTTCATACACCTTCCCTTATCCATAATATACTTTATTAAACACTTCCCATCACTAAAATCCCCCAAATTCCTCATTTTCACACAAACCCTAGTTTCTTGCTACAACTTGGCAATTTTCTAAGCTAGGCCTGTGTTTTGCCTTTTTGGACCCCTTCCCCTCTTTCAATTTCTTAGATTCCACTTTCCCCTAATTTCTAACATCCCTCCCCACTTCCCAAAATTTTCTCAAGAATTTAGAAGCCCCCTATCCCCTTCATTTCGACAAATCCCTTGTCCCACACATCGGGATAGGTTTCCCTCAAATGATGTTTTTGAGACTTCAAAGACGAATTTGGGAAAACTGAGAGAGGTTTTTTTCCACAACAGACCAAGAAATAAAAACCTCCTTCCCTTTTTACACAGGTGTCATGGTTTTAGATAAATGTCAAAAATACAATCGCCTTGGGAGAATTGATACACCTCTAAAGTGACGTTAGTAAAATCAATTTGTATCCTAGCTTGGTTGGCCAAATGACTTGCTTGATGAGTCATATGATAACTAGACACAAATATATTTCCAATGAGCTATCATGAGCTCAATATGGAGTTGAGGAAGGGATTCAAACGTTGACTGCAACAGCACTCTGCCTTGAGGCAGCCTCATCTGGCACATTTTGTCCAGTCTTGGGAGATTTGATTTTTGATAGGAAAAATGAACTCAAAATTGAAAAGTTCTGGTTGGGTTAGAAAGTAGACTCAAATACCTTTCCAACGCACTATCCTACACTCACTTCGGACATGAGGAAGGCCTCCAAAATGCTCCTGCAAAAAGGCACAACACATATAGATTTGGGCGCAACGCTTAGAATTGGGAGGTCCAAATCACAAAAAGTTTACATTTTTGGATTCAGCATGAAAAATCATGATTGAAGGTACATGGCCAAGAAATTTGGAGCATTTTTTAGGCATTTTTGGTCACTTGACAAATTTTTGGGCACAAAACAGGGATTTTCTCCCTGTGCGCCACGCCACTGGCCCAGCGCTTAGGATTGGGAGCTCCAAATCACAAATGGCTTGTATTTTTGGATTCAACATGAAAAATCACGACTACTGGTGCATGGAAAAGAAATTTGGGCATGATTTGAATCTCCAGGAGGTCAAAAACACCCAAAAAATGACCTCTCTGCCCCTATTTTGACACACAGGAAGTAGTCTTGGGAGAATGAAGATTTGGAGGGGTAAATGAGCACCAAATTCAGAAATTCCACTTGGTTTAGAAAGTATATAGGCCAGGATTTCCAACAAGCACATTTGGGCACATTTTTGACTCGTATAGGTACCTCAAAAAAGCCTCCAAAGTGGCGCGGTGCATATAGAGTAAAGGGCCAAATTCACCTCCATTTCGCAAAATTTCGATTCGCGACTTTCTCCAAGTGGGCCCGCTCATCTATATTTCACTTTTTTCGGCAACTAAGGCAAATTTTAAAGAGTTTGGCTTCTATCCAAGTGGCAAAGGAAGGCAAACAGTCACCCAAGCCATTTGTCATTTTTGTAACGCTGCACCTGTAGCTAATGGTTGGCTTTCCATCTCCATTTTGTAATGATTTGAGAAACTCCCCAACTCTTGGTCATTCTATTTCCTCATGGCATAGTATATTTATTGTATGCAAGCCATTTGCAAAATGTTGGGTGGGTTTTAATTTTTGGGAGACTGTAGGAGAGAAACTCAGTTCTTCATTGTATATTTTGACAGAGGATTAATGAAAGGCAGCGACTCTGTTTCATGAGATTCTTGTGGTGTGAGTGTAGCAAATGTGTTCTCTTTATATCTCATATGTATTTTGTTATGTTTCACAGTTCATTCATATTCATTTCTAGTGAAATTTTCTAAGTAAGATAAGGTAGAATTCATGTTTAATGCTCTACCTGTGGGAAAGTTTCACGTTCTGTGTTCTTCTTCTGTTGAAAAGGATTCATGTGTTTATGCCCTTTTCACCCTCCTAAACAATCTTTCCATTCTGCATTATTTCAAATTTAATTGCTAGACTTTCCGCCTGTCTTGCCTCACGAAGTAATCTGTGCCTTTGTATTAAATTCTCTGCTCATTGTTGTCCGTTGGTCCCATACCATCCCAGAAACTCAGTCATTCATAAAAAATTGCTTCTTGTATCCATATTTACTTACTAGCCTAAGATCAATATTTCACTGTAAGTCATCTCAGACCATTTCATTTACTTATTTGTTGAGCATGACTCGGAGAGAGCCCTCTCCTGTTCTGGTAGGGCTAGCTACCAAAGTGAGCGTGATTTGTGGTTACCCTGAATTTTGCCTTCCTTCAGCCTAAGGCGGATTTAGGTGCTAACGGAAGGGACTGCAGGAACTAATCAATTGGTGTGCTGGTAAGGAAGATGCTACTAGCGAACTATGCATAGTCCGAAATATTGGTAAGCTTAAGGCAAGGACTGGACATGAGATGAGACTCACCGCACAGATAGGGGAATACAAAATGGGCCAAGCTATCTTGGATCTGGGGTCCAACGTGAATTTTTTGCCAAAACAAAAATGGGAAAGAATGGGGAGACCTGCACTCCAGTGGTCTTCGATCCATTTAAGGATGGCGAATCAACAGAAAATTATCCCAATGGGGAGGCAACAAGGGGTAATAGTTGACATTGAAGGCACGAGCGCACTGGAGGATTTTGAAGTAATAAAGATTGTGGATGATAGATATCCCTACCTTCTGCTCCTTAGGATCGATTGGGCCACTGACATGAATTGGGTAATCAACCTAAAGAACCAAAAGATGATATTTGAAAAGAAATCACTCTGTGTAGTGGTGCCACTAGATCTTGTCGAGGGACCGTGCTATACAGAACCAATCTGCGATTATGAAAGTGATGATGATTTGGACCAAATTTACAAGATAATGGTGCGAGACCAGGATTGGGTAAATTTGACAGTGGATGGACATATTGCATGGTACCGTGAGAGCTCTTGCACATTGAATTCAGATGAAGAACTAGAGCACTGGGAGAACTGATTGCATGAAGTATCTATGTTGTGCTGTAATATGATGACCAAGTCATTGCACTACATGACATCAGGAGGTAAGGAATCTACCTTCTTATGATGGGTTGACTGATGTGGATATATTTTTGTATTCATTTAAAATAGAAGTGCTAGAGAAGCATTGCTTCTAGGCCTTGGATTGTGTGCTGCGCGCTCCACCCACAAGATGGTGGGGTATGCACAAGGATAATTTCGGTGATTGGCGCGAATATAGGAGGATGATGGGTATATGTTTTGGAAAGATGAAAGTACGGATGACAAACAAGTATGATGGAAGGGATGATCCACATGATCACCTGGCCAAATGGACTAAGGCTTATGGAGAAGAGCCCCAACCTGAATGGGTGCATCTGTTTTGTCATACCCTAGATTTCATACCAATGAATTGGTACTTGGAAATAGAGCTCAGCCATTGCATTGAAGAATGGGACATCTTGTGCTAGGGGTTCATAATGACGTTCAACTTTGAGGATGGGTTTGACTATATTGACGCGACGGTACAAGAGGTTAAAGCAGTGATCTTTAGGATATCGTAGGATCCTTTGGACCTGATTCAGCCTGATTGGACTACCTAGTTGATCCATGCACTGGAATTTGATAACATGACTACTAAAGAAGAAGATGAGGATCCTAGAAATATTAATATTCCATAAATCGAGGGTCACCACAAGGTTGAAGGACTGCAGATAAAGGATCTAGACACAACCGTGATGGTGAAAACTAGACATGTCAAAATTGGCATAGAGGCGGAGCCAAAATTTACAAAGATTAGGGACTATTGGGATGACGCGACAATGGATAAGGTCACTTAGCTCCTCCGCGAATATCACGATTTGTTCCCCACAAAGTTTTCTGATCTGAAGGGAATAATAGGAGACCTGGGTGTCATGAAGATCACCCTAAAACCAGACGTGAAACCTATGAAACAAAGACAATACTGCCTTAATCTAAAATATAAGGAAAGGGTCCATGCTGAGTTAGATAGGATGCTCGTGGTAGGTATTATTGAACCGGTGGAAGAATCTGATTGGATAAGCCCAATAGTGGTTCAGGAAAAGAAATAAAAGGAATAAATAAGGATATGCGTAGACTTTCCCGATCCCATTCACTGACGAGGTCTTGGATAATGTAGGCGGCCAAGAAGCATACTCTTTCACTAATGGGTTCTATGGGTACCATCAAATCAAAATCGAACCTAAGGATAGAAGAAATACGACCTTCACGACCAAATGGGGATGTTTTCAATACACTGTAATGCCTTTTAGGCTGAAGACTGCACCATCGATATTTTTTCACATAGTCATTGTGGCATTCAAATACTTTATTCATAAATTTCTGGAGGTATACTTTGACAATTGGATAGTGTTTGGATTGGTCAAGCATCATGTGGCGAGTCTACACTTGATGCTAGATACATGTAGGAGATACCAAATTGCACTCAATCTGAAGAAGTGTATGTTTTGTGTTCCTTTTGGGATCTTGCTGGGTCATGTGGTATGCAGACAAGGATTAATGGTATACCCCATGAAGATCGTGGTGATAATCAACTTGCAGGCGCCGAGGAATGTGAAATAGCTGCGCGCAACTCTAGGGCATACTGGATACTATAGGAAGTTCATCAAGAGCTATGCCCAAATCACTGCGCCTATGGAGAAATTGTTGAAAAAGGATGCTATGTTCTATTGGAATGATGAATGTCAGAAGAGCTTGGATGTGCTAAAAGAGAAAATTTTCACTGCGTTGATCCTAGTCTTCCCAGACTAGAAGAAGGAATTTCATGTGCACGTGGACGCATCATGTATTGCACTAGGGGTCGTCAGGCCAGTGAAGGAGAACTATATCATCCTATAGCATTCGCAAGTAGGAAGCTATCTAAAGCAGAGAAAAATTATTCCACGATAGAGTGTGAAGGATTAGCTATGGTGTACGTGCTCCAGAAGTTCAGACACTATTTGTTGGGCAGACACTTTAAGATGTATACGGATCATTCTACGTTGAAGTACCTGGTCAACAAGCCTGTGTTGGGGTGGGGAATATGTAGGTGTCTATTTTTGTTCCAGGAGTACGACTTTGAAGTTATTCTGAGGCCATGACAACTGAATGCGGGACCTGATCATCTGTTGCACATTAAAACTGGAGAAGAACCTACTAATTTGGAGAAAGGACTCCTTGACGAACAACTCTTTGTGATGCGTGTTGTGGACAACAATTTGAAGATATTATCCACTTCCTAATGACAGGATCAGCTCTGAAAGGTTATACAAGTCAACAAAAGAAGGAATTAGTAGTGCACACGACAAACTTTTCAATCATTTCATGACACTTGTACAAAATGGGTTAGACAAAATATTACGACATTATGTGCCTAAATTTGAATGAAGCAGAATCCTCATTAAGGCTCACAGAGGAGCTATGGGAGGACATTATGCAGGGAAAGCAACAGCGAAGAAGATTCTACACGCTAGGTTGTGGTGGCCAACCATGCATAAGGATTAAAAAGCATATTTTAGGGCATGTGATGCATGTCAAAGGACTGGAAAGCAGTCGCGGAGGGATGAACTGCCTCTGATGTCACAGGTGACGTTACAACCATTTGACAAATGGGCGACTGACTTTGTGGGTCCAATTCAGCCTCAAAGAAAGAAGATAGGTGCGCAATACATCATCACTACGACTGAGTACTTGACCAAGTGGGTGGAGGTACAACTTGTGAAGGACTATACAGCTGCGATAACAAAAAAGTTTATTTTTGAATATGTGTTGACAAGATTTGTTTGTCCAAAGATCTTAATGAGTGATCGCGATACGCACTTTCTTAACGAAACAATCAGCACGTTGACAAAAGAATTTCAGGTGTACATCAGAAAAGTATGCCTTATCATCCACAGGCTAATGGGACGGTGGAAGCATCCAATAAGATACTGGAGAGCATGCTGACAAAGGTTTGCAATGCTCAAAGAAATTACTAGGATGTGCGCATACTCGCAGTGCTATAGACCTACAGAAAGACTTGCAAGAAGCTGACTGGAAAAATGCCTTTTAGACTTGTGTATGGCATAGAATTTGTGATGCCAATGGAATACATTGTACCTAGTCTATGCATAGCGTCACACATAGGAATGGTAGATCATGGAGCCATGGAAGAGAGGCTTGCGCAGCTAATAGAGCTTGAGGAGGACTGATTTCTAGCTGTATTTCATCAACAAGTTCAAAAGGAGCGTGAAAAGGCATGGCACGATTGGCACATCAAACTGCGCACCTTCATGGTAAATGATCTGGTCTTGTTATATGATAGTAAATTTGATAAATTTTCTGGGAAATTTAGGATGCATTGGCTAGAGCCATATGTTGTCAATGAGATTACCAATGGTGGAGCAGTTCAGCTGGTCAAATTGAATGGAGAACCTTTCCTAGGGAAGGTGAATGGTAGTCGATTGAAGCCATACACCGTTGATCCATCTAGGTGACTACATGAGGGAAGCATAGTCTTAGCACTCCAGGCAGCTGAAAGGAAGCATGGAACTATAAACTACATTGCCCAGGTCAGAGAGCTGCGTAATTAGGGAACCACGTGGAACAAAGAAATGTCATAGAGCCTACAAAAGCACGCAATCAGTTGAGCTACCAAAGGAAAAACTGCGCAGGATAGCCAAAAAGTGACTGTTAAAGTCACTGTTCATGATTTGACGATGAAAATCCAACTAAATGGGGTGGGGGTGCAACATTTAAGTCAGAATTTATGGACCAGATCTTTGAAATTCTGCCACCAATCTCGCATTAATGAACTGATTTTGGGGGGAATGGTTGGATTTGAATTTGAAAATTCCTATAAATTACAGAGGGTTGCCCAAAAGAAAACACTTGGCATTTTGAGAATTGCGGTGTTGAGCTCTCAGGCGCACATGAACCGTGAAAACTTTGAAGTTTTGATAACAAGTTCAATATTTGAGATGTTGCCAAAGGAGACATAGGAGTTGTTGCATAGCATCATGTTGACAAATGCAAAAGTTATGAGCATTGAAGAAGTGACATCCGAGGGAGTTTTTCCAGAGGTAGTTAGGCAGCATAGGGAGCTGCCCCAAAAGTTGTGCCTGCGGAAGTACTGGCAGAGGTGCCTAAATCCCCCAAGATACCTAGGCCAACACCTATGTCGACCTAGGAGGGTCCAAAATTGAAGAAGGACAAGCAAAAAATGTAGCCACCAATGCGTGCATCACCTAGGAGGCACCCATAGTCAGAAAAACCCACCATGCAATAAAAGGCAAAAATGATTGACCTAGAGCGAGAAGAAGAGGCCGAAGAAATCCCCATGGATGATGAGGATATTGCAATGGAAATAGAGGATGTTTGAAATTGAAGTGTCAAATCCCATTTCTAAGCTGCCTAAATACATCCCTCTGCACAGGTGCAAGATGAAGGTTCCCAAAGATATTGATGAGAGTAAGGTCACCCTGCACACACCCCTCCTGCCGGACCAAATTGTCTTTGAGGGAACGCACTTGGGGCATGTCCCCCCTTTTGAAGTTGGAGGATAGGGACTTCGCTGACACAAAGCGCTTCCCTCATTTAGCGACATACCAACTTATGCACCGTGTCTTCCACAAAAATACTGGAGTAACTACTTTGGAGCCAAGGAAGTGGCTAAAAGGCATGGATAAGGTAGGCTTGCTAAACCTACTATGGGTGTTGCATTACAACCACAAACCTATCACAATGGTAGTGATCAAGTAGCTGATGTGCTTGGTGCACGATGGGTGTCTGTGGCTGGAGGAGCTGATACCCATCACTAACATGTTGATCCATAGGACCATGCAATTATTGTACACATGAGAAAATCTAGCCATGGTGTTTGGTGGAAAGGCCGATGAGCATGCACTTGCTAAGGCGATGAAGGAAAAATTCAAGCTCATAAAGAAGTCGCGCAGCTACACCATTTCGAGTATCTCTGACCCCGCAGTCAAAGTGGCGATGCCAATCTTGGCAGGGAAGGTCATGCAGAAGTGTCACATGGATGAAGTGCTGGCACGAGTGATAGCTTTGGTGGCCCAGTGCATGGAGGGAGTTCAATTTAACTGGGTGTGCCACCTCTATGGTGAGTTCTTCGGGAACTACCACAAGGCACAAGATCACAGTAAGACTTTCCACTATGCATGGCTATTGTTGTCCATAGTGTTGGTTACATGGGAGCTACTTAAAGATAGCCAGTTTCCTCCAGTCACACCAGATCTACCAGAGGCAGTGAAGTTCGCTTCTTTATGGGTGACGAAGGATCCTTAGCGGATAAAGGACAACAATATCTTCTGGATCTTAATGGAGATGAGCATCCATATGGCCATAAACTGTAAGCCGCGGCTGACACCTACAAATTTTGAGAAGTTGCAGGAGTACGTGGAATTCAAGGCTGAATTCCACCATGTCTTAATACGGGTGTGGAAGGACCCTGAGTAGAAGTGGCACGACTTGCCATACTTGGCCACAGATGATGCAATTGCAACAGTCCTCGACTACTGGCCGGTAGATTGGTGCAATGCCATGGACTCAACAGTGTGATCTAGCAAGACTTCCATGTAGCAAAAGAAGGAAGAAGCCAAGCTGAAAATGGAACAGTTGGCCATGAAGAGGAGAAAGGAGGCCAACGACAAGGCCAAGGAAGAGCATGCTGCCATGTAGCAGTCGAGTGGATAGGCAGGCAAAGAGGAGCGTGGCTCTAACCGGAGTCGGAAGTCACCTTCCCCGAAGACCAAGGAAGAAGATGGTCAGACGGAGAAGGGAGGAGAGGACCTGGAGATGACTCCATTCCGCACCAAGCAAACCAGAGATCCAGAGAAAGTAGGGCCGCGGAAGAAGTCCAAGGCTAGCAAGACGTATCTAGACCCGATCACCTTAATAGAGGGGGACTTAAATTACATAGGAGATATGGTACGGGATGCCACCGTGGAACTACTGCAGCAGTTTGAGCAGCAATAATAGTAGGCATTGGGGGCTATACAAACGAGTCTGCGTGAGCTTCAGATCCATGTAACACAGATACAGACCAACGCAACGTCCACCAGCTTGGCGCGTGGTACCTCAGAGGCCACAGGGATGCTATGCACAAGGGATCCCCAAGAAATAGTGCTGCCAGATAATGACAAAAGAGACTGAAGCTGATAGACCCACTCTCAGTGCCCTCAAGAGAGTTGGACTCAATCTGGTTGTGCTTCCCAATGAGGCGCTTCACCTTTTGAAGGATGACGTGATCGTGAAACTTCGGGCTCATGAATAGTGTGCGTTGCAGGAGATCAAAAGATAGAAGGTCAACAATGCCAACTAATCATGCAGAGAGACTCTTCCCTTAACCTTGTAAAATACATTACATACAAGAACCAGTGCATTGCCATAGTCATGGCTGAGGCGTGCAGGATTGTCCCAGAGATGGGAATTCCCAAGGCTAATCCAATAGATGTGATAGTTCAGAAGCTCGTTAATGGAGTGTGTGATGCGTGAATTGAATTGGGAAAGGTTCAGCTAAAACTGAACCTCAAAATTATAGATTTTCATTTGAAGGCCAAACCTTCGACTCCGCCAGAGATCAGAGAGCAGCGCGAGACCACTGTGAAAGATAGCCTAGTAGTAGTAGAGAGCACAGTGAAGGACTGTACCATGCTCTTCGAGCAATTGCTCGAGGTAGTCACCTGCCTGCAAGAAGATCCTACTGTAAAACAATTGGAAACAGAAGCACGGGAGCTACAACAGTGCTACGATGAAGTCAAAGCAACAATGCGCATTGCCGCAGCTACAGGAGGCCAAGGTGTTGAAAGAAGGTAGATATAGCTCAGCATAAGGAAGCTGTGTTGAAGGCTTGGTTGAAGCCTTAGTTGGACAAGGCCTATGTGATCACAACCACTATTAAAGGCAAGATGGATATTCTACAAGAGACTCAGTAGAAGATTAAGTCAGACAGTGCAAGAACAACGATAGAGCAGTTGGTTGAGGAGATGAAGCAGGCGGCAACACAGTGCACCACCGAGGTAGTAGTCGTTCAAGTCAAGTTGGGAGGTCCTTGTAACAAGATCTTTTCACCAGTAGAGTGACTAGAGGGCGAGTCACCATGTTTGTGTTGGGGACATATTGGGAACGGGTCCCCTGGGGATCAATTTTGGGGTTAAAAACCCAAGTTCTGGGACAGGAGGCCTGAAGTTTGTATAAATAAATGTAAATTCTCCACATTTTGTAGTCACGGAGCATGAATATAACAAGAGTCAAAAAGGGTTTTCCACCCTTAGTCCGTGAACCATGGGATTGTATAAGTGAAGTAAAAGTATTTGATGAGTCTCTGAAGAGCTAAGAGTGAGAGTCTTAGTGTAGGAAGAGGCTTTGCAGCTGAGTGCATTTATTGGAGATCTGAATCATCAATAAAAAGAAGTACTATGAAATCACTGTGTATTTTTCCTCTGTGATTCGCATGTGATTATGTTATGTTAATTTCTAGGTTTATGCTATAATGCTAATTTAATGCGCAAATGTATATGTTTCTATCTATTATATGAACGCAAATAAGGATATATGTTTACACGAAGATAATCATAATTGCAAGGTAAATTTGGCGAACACTTAAAATAATTAAGGAAATCATACAATAACGCAGTAAAAATGGCGTGTAAGTACCTGAGCCACCGGTTAGGGTTGCGTGAAGGACAATCATATACCTTTGTAGAGGTTCTAAGAGATGAAAAGGAAAGTATAGCGATAGGCCCTAAAGGCTTATTGATCTATGTGAAGGAAGGGTTTAAGGTATAAAATCGACATCACAACCATCTCAGGGTGTGGAAACTTGGTTCCTGCATCCCCCGATACTACTTCGGGTGAGACTTCAGTCTGTGCTCTGCGGACTGATGCCGAAAGGGCAAGTAGTGTAGGGATTTGCTTGGCTGACTAACACTAAACCTGGTTCAGGGCCCATCATGCCAATAGGTGCCAGTTTCACTGTGAACCAACAACTAGAAATGTGTGAGAAAGGCCATGGTGAGAGTGTTAAAGTCATGATAGGTATTCTAGGGGAGCTCAATATACCACTTGGCTACAGCTTCTGTAAGAGTTCACTGGAAAAGGCGAAGACAAATGGAATCATCAACGTAGGAATTTGAGGAGCACCAAAGGTGATATGTCATCATGTGGGTTTGAGGGTCCTCTTTCGCTTTTCCTTCAAACTTTGGACAATCACTCGGAATATTGAACGGAACTGGAGGCTAGTATGGAAAATGAAGAATCATATATTCATGAGTCTAGACACATCCATAAATTCCAGCATAACTAAGAATTGCAATTGGGTATTGAAAGGCATTTGAGGTAGATAAAGGGGTCCAACTGGCAGGACCCATCCTTGTTGGTAAGGATTTTGTCCCCAAAGTGGAGGGTTTTGTCCATAAGGCATTTGATTTTTCCCCCACTATAGGTTACCTTGCCTGTAGGGAGGATTCTAACCTTGAAAGCCTTAAAACTGTCTGGCCAGAGGCTGCTGATAAGCAATATATTGGTTAAAAGGTTGTTTAGCCTACTAGGCTTGGACAGATGGATTTTTCACTTGATGTCCCTGAGCATAAGGGTTTTGGACCTACTTCCCCTAGACAAATGGGTATTGGACCTACTTCCCTTGGATGTAAGGATTTTGCGCTTGTTGCCCTTGGACATAATGATTTTGTACATGTTGTCCTTGGACAAAAGGGGGTTGAACCTGTTGGCCTTGGACATAAGGATTATGTGCCTGCTACTGCAGGACTTGACCCTATCCTTGCCCTTGCAAGTGTTAAACCTGTTGATATGAGTATAAGGGTTGTTGCTGCCTGGGTTGACCTTGTGGCTACAAGAGTTGACCTTGCACTTGTAAAGGTTGTCCCTGCAGCTACAAAGGTTGACCTTGCGAAAGCATAGGCTGGGAGGATTGTGGTACACATTGCCTCTGTGATTGCATAGTTTGTTGCAACTGTTGCGAGGGTTTCCCTTGTGGTTGTTGCAATTGTCCTTGTTGTGGCATGATTTGGACTTACTGCTTCATGGATGGCCCCTGCTACAATGAAGGTTTCCCTTGCTATTGTAGGAGTTGTCCTTGTTGTTGCAAAGGTGCTTGAACAGTTGCTGGAATGACATTTTGAAAGTTCCCGTACTGTATTTGGCCATACCCACCAGGCGTGGAAAATGGACCAGGCTGGACATAGGGTCTAGGCTGAGGGATGTATGACGAATTAGCCATTGCTTGTGAAACATATGGAACATAAGGAGGTTGGTACCAACCTTGAGCCATATTTGGCTGCTGGCATTGGATGTGACTTGACCTAGACAAACCAACATTGGGTTGTTGGTACTAGACATTACTTGATCCAGTAGGACCAACAGCATTCTAAATGCAACCCGAAGAGGGTTGTTTCATCACAACCATGTGAGGTTGTGAGGCACTCACATTGGTTGTGCCAAACATCATAGAAACATTCGGAATCTACCCCCCAAGTGGTGGAACAATATGTCCACTTATTGGAGGGATCGAAGAACTGACAGCGCCATGACTCAAGATCGTCGGTTGAACCAGACGGGTCACCTAGACTGATGAAACAAGAGGATTGGGAATGGTGAGTTGTGTTGGGACTAAAGTGACTACAAAAATCACCATTTGTTGGGTGGTCAGGTTCTGAATGAACAAACCTATGGTAGGCATAGCACCAGGTGCCCAAGTAGGGTTGTGATACACTGATGAGGCAATAGGCATTCCTAAAACCAACTGAGCTAAAGTCATGTAATTACGAGGTAACTCAGGATCAAAATGCTTCCCATGTAAGAGAAAATTTCAGGAGGGAAAGGAAATTCCTACTCCTCGACTATGCACGGAGTCGAAACCTCTAAGTGACCCGGATAGGAGACTGGGATTTCACCTTCTGATTCCATGGGTGAAAACAGATGATGACGGACTACCAAAGATGTTCGAGGGGATAATTCCAAAGGAATACCCGGTTGATCGTACAGACTTTATGGGTGCTGTGGTGATATCATAATAGGATTGAACAAAGGGTTCAGAGGATAAACAACCATTCCAAGCTGACCTTCAAAAGTCAGTGGACTCTTGGGAGTTTGTATAGGGTTGTCCAGAGATTCTAGGCCAGTGTCAGAAAGTGACCTAGTATCTGAAGGGGGAGGATGAGATGACAAAGGTTGAATACTCAGAACAATTCCAAGCTCAACACATTGGTCCTCAAGCGACTATGGCAATTCAGGAAAAGGCTCCTCAAACAATCTTTCAAAGAGAGGAAAGGAAGAGGAACTAGGTGAACCAGTTGGTTTAGCCACAATGATCTTGTCTCAAATAACCAAAAGAGAGATCAATTTCAAGGGCTTTAAAATGTATTTAAAGGTATACTAATGATGTGGTTTAACAAAGACTAACAGGGATGTTATAAGATCATGGGCAACAATTTCTTAAGACATAAAAATAAATTGGTGCTTTTTCATGTTTTAAGAGTCGAGAAAGAAGCAAAGGTGACTCTATCACTTTCGGTTTGAAACGAGCTTGAAAGGACAAGCGCTCGTGTGATATTTTACATTTAGGGAGTCAAAAAGATCAAAATGACTACTTAGGATGATCTAGGTAAAAAGGATTACCAGGTAGCCATGAACTACAGAATACCTCCCGACGAATCGAGAAGTATGGGCAGGAAATCTCCCCAAATGTTGTGTTTAGTGTATCACATTTACAAGGCAGCAGACTCGGCTTCCAATAGATAAAGGATTGCAACCTAGTGGGGTCTCCCTTTATATACTCAAGGGTATGGGGAGCAAGTTTGTACTAGCGTTGTAACAGCTGCTAGGTTTTAAGACGTCGAAACACGTCTCTAGCCTAGACCTTCTAAGATGTGATCGTTAGATTTCAAATGTGCCTTAGGTTAATTGAGTACATTTTAGAGTTTATCTTGAAATTATGTCTCAGTGTTTAGGCCTTATCGATGTGACTCAAAAACACCTATATGTAGCTAAATGAGATAGGACCCTTTCAGTTCGATGAATTGTCTACACTAATGAGAGTAGAAATCACACTTAAATGCAACAAAACAAGCAATTGAAAGCAAAATGATTTTTCACTATTTCGCCTTTTGAAAATAAAAATGTTGAAAAACTCTTTCCAATTCCTAACATTCCTATCATATTCACTTCAAATAGCCCTTTCACTAATAAATAGAATTCATTTTTTTGCAATGCAAGTGATGATGCAACCCTAGCCTTTAATGATGCTAACTAACGTAACATATTGATGCAGCGAACTAGAATTATGTATTTTTCAATGAAATGATGGAACGAATCTTTTGCAAACACTTCACACTTCAATGAAACATTTGCAATACAATCAATCACAAGTGAGCATAAAATAGAATTCCTTTCAAAACTAATGAAGCAAAGATTGAACCAAAAACAAGATGGGAAATGTGATATGTGCCTGAAAAGAGACGCGCAAACACTAAACAAAACTTTTCAAATTTGTTAAATTGAAATTGAAGCAAACGAAATGCAAGGAGAAAATTTGACTATGGACTTGAATTTTTGAGTATGAAAACAAGTGAATGCTCATGACCTAGATGCCCTAGGGTTATACACCATCCAAGAACTCAAGAAACCAAGTGAAGGAAATGAAAGTTAACCAATCATACAAACCAAGCTAAAAGAGCTTTCCAGCTAGGGAGAACACAGTTAAAATGAGCTAAGAGACATAAATCAGAAGGGCAAGACACATGGGCTATGATCTAGGGTAAACCCTAATCTTCACCTACAGGAATTGACGTGACTGCCTAACTAACCAAACATGCCAAAAGGGGGTCGACGCGACTATTTTTGAGAAAATTGCGCTAATTGGTGTGACTCTCAGAAAAATAAATGCACTGACCGAGGATTCAAGGAAAAAGATAATTTTCAAAGGCTAAGACCAGATTTACCATTGTAAATTTTAGGCTTAAAGCAATAAACTAGGCAAAGTAGAGAACACTAAAGGGAAATGGTGATACTAGAAAAGTTCACACAAAACCATAAAATGAAAATCAATCAAACAGAAGGATTAGATCCCCAATATGGTCACCAATTTGTGGTGCAGGTAAATTCTCAGTGCGGACACAAACAATTCCTCTAGCCCGAGAGAGCGGGTCTAGCCACAAACAAACAATCTATGGAAAATATCCTTAAGCTAGAATCAATTAAGAGGGCCTACCTCTTAGAATGCTATTCTGCTTGGTGATGGTCCTGCTTCCTCACTCGAGCTATCTTCTGCTTCCTTCCTCCGAATACCTGAAACAAGAAAACAACAACAACAAAAAATGTGACAACATGCAATATTGTATTCAGCCTACTTAATTGTTCAAGGAACATTCAGCCATAAATATGTAAAATGAAACTTCATGAAGGAAATCAATCGATTGTTGCATTAATATAGATCAGAAAGAGATTGCAACTAGTGCCTTGATGTTGCTGGTCTCCTCCGATGTATCCGGGTTCCCACAGTTCTACTAGCACTCCATGGATAGCCCCAACAAATGGAAGTTTAAGGCCTCTTTCCCTCTAGTCTCGAACCAACCCAAATCACACTATTCTCCCTAAAACACACACTAGAAAGCTATAAGCTATAAATGACTTGTTGGTTATTCATACTTGCTCCAAAACTCCAACTAGCTTTTGCTTGGGAAAAAGAGAGGCTTATATAGCTTGGATGGATGGGAGATGGTTCCTCTCATCATGGGAGAAGGTCTTATCTCTTGAGGTTGTTCCATTCTAATAGGGGAAAGGAGCCCAAACTAATTTCCTCGGCTCTATCCAGCCCAACCATCTACCAGACTTCCGTTACGAAGCTTCTAGCCATGGAAGCTTCAACTCATTATTTAGAAAACCTTCCAAAAGAGGATCGACGCAACTGGAAAAGGGATCAGTCGATCTAATCAGTGCTAGGGTTATTTTTAACGTTTGTAAATCAGCGCGAGGAGAAAATTGGTCAGTAGCGTCGATCTTGTAAACAGGGATAGAAGGAATATTCTTGGGAAATGATGCAAAGGGGAATTATTCTGCTCATGAAGAGGGACATACTGGGAGTTTCTTTGTGATGGGAAAGCATGTCGGGTACACTGTAGAGCTCCTCCATGATCGTAGACAAGGAGTACGGGGACAGTGACAAAATGTTCTGTAACAAAGCTACCAAGTTGCGATGAGCTACAGATGAGCGACCAAAGTGCAACGAGCTGCGGATGGCGACCCGACCCGGTGGGGTGGGCGCCTCTACTCGGTGACAAGCTGCAGGACATGACGGATGCGAGAAATCCTAAATGAAGAAAGTGGGCACTGTTGAATAGAGGGTAACCCGACTTGGTGAGGTGGGTGACCCGACACGTGAAAGCCGAGTTAATGAAAATTTGGCAGAATTTCTAAGGTGAAATTTGGGGTTTATTGGCAAAGGTTGTGAATGTAAATAAAGTTGTAAAATACTGAATTATTATTATTGGGAAGACTATAATCTGGGAGTATCCCCTCCCATTAAAAGAAAGTATTTGTATTGTGCATATTTATGATGATGATGATGTGAATATTATTTTCGCTCTGTAATGATGAATGCTTAGTAGAAATAAAGAAAAATAACCAAGTGTTGAACATTAGGCATAGCCCATACTCATAATTATTGGTGAAAAGAAAGTGGATAGTGGTGTCACACATGCCTATGTTCGATTGAAAGACCATCGCTAGGATAGGGGCGTGACAAGTGGTATCAAAGCTTATTTGGAAAATGAAGGAAGTGATACAACTGCATTTCGTGACAGTTGGTATCAAGAGGCCTTGAAGATTGAAGTGAAAACTTCATGACAGTCAATATTTGTTGGTAGTGGCTGGTATTGGGTTTTAAAGCTTGATGACCATTGAGGGTAAAGTAGGTATTGGAGACTTGCCGAACGGATGAAGATGGTCGAAAGAGCATTTCAAAATCTTGAAGGCATCATGGATTATTGGACAGACGAGACACAAAAATTCTATGAAGCTCTTGTGCAAGAGTCAGAACTTTTGATACACATGGGGGACAAGATAGTGGACATGCGGAAGGACTTGGGTAATCTTCATGGAGGGACAGCTAAACTTGATGAACTTGAAGAGAAGACATGATAGGGTGATCAAAGACTCCAAGAATTCATGTATGAATGAGTTCGACTAAGGGAGAAAAGCACCATGTTGCAGGCAAAAGTCAAGGGACTTGAGGATGACATTAAGAAGGAATTTCTTGATTGAAATCCCATTTTCATAGAGCAAGATAAGCTCAATTACATTGACATACTTGGGGACTATCACTGAGCCATGAAGGAAGATGTTCAAATGATTGGGTCACTTCGAGCAGAAGAAGTCAATGTGTGCCAAGTAGGTGTACTTAAGCAGAAATCGATGGAGGAGAAGCTTGATGGAGCTCAAGTTAAACCATGATCGAGTTGCTTAGATGAACTGAATAGGGAAATGAAGTACCTTAAGAAGGAATTCAGGTCGAAACATTAGTCAAAAGACTCTTCTGAGGTAAATTTATTAAAGAAGGTTGCAGAGATAAGGCACAAGACAAAGCCTAGAGAGGATGGCAATTACTTAAGGCTGAGTTTTGTGCAAGTAGCCATACATGGAAAGAAATTTGCTACATTGGTGGACACGGGGGCTACACATAGCTTCCTTAGAAGGAAAATAACAACATATTTTGGGAAGAAAGCTGAAGTGCGGAGAGATTCGAGTGCTTTCAAAGCAGTAAACTCTACCATGAAGTTGTGAGAGGTGTTTTGAAGGACACTCAGGTAAGAGTGGGTTCATGGTTTGGGATGTTGGACTTGAGTGTGATCAACTTGGATGAACATACTTGATCTGATAATCACCCTATGAGTGACCTCAGTTAAAGATTTATTAAATTAAGGTATTACAAACTCATCCGCTGGTGTGTGTCTATGTTATTTAGGCAACGGATCGATCAGATTGCAAATACACAGACACTTGAAATGGAAAACAGCAGAGAAATACAATAAGAAATATAAGAAAACAAGAATTTAATAAGGAGTTCACCCTATTCTCCAGGGCTACGCCTTCGGTCCAGCTCTAAGTGGTGGCCTTCTTTTATTGTGTCTTAAAGTAGAGAATTACAATGAAGGAGATCAATGTGAGTCTCCTGAAACAAAATTTGCTTGGCAGGGTGGTTCTTGGATGCCCCAAGCCACTAGAGTACACAGACTCTTTTCCTTACCAACTCTGTGACCTTCTGGTCTATAATGGAGAGAGCCCAATGTGGTGCTCAATCCAGACAGATCCTCTCTAGGATGGCTTGAATCCCTCAAGCTCTCTGGTGCTCGATGTTGCCTTCGGTCAGCTCAATGCTCTGTCTTCCATTCTGTTGTTACTTCACTGTCTTTCTTCTCTCTATTATTCCTTTCTGTGTTCCATCCTCCTCTCAGGGTTCTGGTGTCTTTCTGCTTTTCCTACGCATGGCTTTAAGGCCATTCATACCCATGGCTATTCGATTCCTCTTCCACTTCCTAACGGACCACCTGCTACAGCTTCACTTGGAGTTCCCTGTTTGGCGTCATCATCAGGCTTACAGGGAGTGGCCACATGTCCTCCTGCAGCTGCACCAATTCGCTTCGTCGGTTTTGTTTTCTTGTTAGGTCATGGAATGAGTCTTCTGCCACACTGGTGGTCAAATCGGATGTCTAATATTTACAAATTGTGGCTTAATCCCCCGTCGATTCCACTTTCCCATCGAGCGCGATCTTAGCCGTTAGATTTGGGGCCTCCAGATCCAACGCCATACGCACGTTTCACACGGTTGACTTGCTCTACTATTAGCATGTGATCAGCAACAGTTTTCTCTCTCCTCCGCTTGCCACGCATCGACCGCTAAGTGGGATCGCTCCATTTTTGCCAATTCCGCTTACCGTTTGAGGGTGCCCCCGATCAATACCGTCAGTTTTCGGAGCGCAGGTCCCATCGTGTCCTTTAGCCTTTTGTCCATGGTTTTCCCGGATCCCACGCGACCGAGCACTCGGGGCTTTTCCATTTTGAGGTTTTTTGCCCAGCGATGCCTTTGTTTCCTAATTTGGGCCTCCCAAGGGCTAATTTCACCTCCTGCATAGTCTCCATGGGCCTCGGTGAATGCGCTTTGACCGAGGTCCTCGTCGTTCCATGCTGGTTGCCATTGCCACTAGTCTAGAGGTGTTTTTGATTGTTGTTTTAAATTCTTTGAAGTCTTTCTCGACCAGGTATAGCCATGGCTATGTTAATCATTCTTTATAGATCCAATTCGGATCACGGCCTTCCCACTAAGAAGCTTTTGGACCACCAAAAGTTCATTTTCTTTCAAGCATTGACTAAGTGAGGTTACTTCTGTCTCACTTGCCCAATCTCAATCCACTTTGCACTGCTCGGCTTTGAACCTTTGAGTCCAATTCTAAGGTACTCAACATCTCCTCTACATGTCATCCTCACCTTCCTATCCAAGACTGTGTCTTCCTACAATTCATTAAGATATTCAAGTAGCAGGTCATCAATAGAAGGCAATTGACTTTGCTCTTCAGGATCCTCAATCATTGAAGGTTAAAACAATCTCAAGCAATCTGCATTTACGACTAAGTAGATGTGCATGTAAGCAGGTAGATCAAGGCAGAAAGCATTTTCACCAATTTTCTCAAGTAGTTTGAAGGGTCCATACCTGATAGGCTTTAGCTTTTTACCTTCACCTTGCATCCTGTCGTTGGTGATATACAACCAGACCTAGTCTCCAACTTGAAAACTATGCTCCATCTGATGCTTGTCATGCATTGCCTTGTATTTGGCTTGGCTCTTTTCCAACTGTTCCTGTACTGCCTGGTGGATCTCCTGGATCTGTTCAATGAACCTAGTTGCCTTGTCCACATCACTATGTCCATCACACTAGGTATCTTTACCAAAGAAAAAAATCCAAAGGAGACCTTTGGTATGAAACCAAACAGGTCTCAAAAGGAGATCTCTGTGTAGAAGAGTGTTTTGCTCTGTTGTAAGCATGTTGCACATAACACAAATGTTCATCCCAAAGCTTAGGATGTTTGCTGCAATATCCTCTGACTAACTGGATCACTGTCCTATTAACTACTTCTGTCTGGCCAATGGTTTGTGGATGAAAAGTTGTGCTTTTCCTTAGTTGCGTATCCATCAGCTCCCACAGACTTGACCAAAACTTTCCCACAAATCGGGTGTCTCGATCAGATACAATAGAAGTGGGTAATCCAAAATGAACCCCTACCTATTCAAAGAATAGTTTTGCAGTTTGTTCAACTGTAATACATTTATTACAAGGTATCAAAATACACATTTTGTTGAACCTATCCACAACCACATACAGATAATCATGACCTTTTCTAGACTTAGGCAGTCCTCCAACAAAATCCATTGAAACACTTTCCCAAGGGTGAGAAGGAACTGGTAATGGAGTGTACAAGCCTAGTTTTCTATTGTTGGGCTTCCCTTAAGCACACATAGTACACCCTCTTATATAACTAGAAACTGTCTCATTCATTTTCGGCCAATAACAAAATCTTTGCAGCTGTGGAACTGTTTTACTTCCCCAAAGTGACCTAATATTAGAGAAGTGTGTGCTTCTTTAACTATCTTTACTCTCTTAGTTTGTGGAATGCAGAGTTTCTTACAATGATATAAGAGTCAGTCCTTTACATGATAATCCAATTCTTCTACTCTCTTGCCTCGACTCAAAGTTGCATATACATCTTTAAAGTCTATATCTTGAGCATATTGTTCAATGTAGCTTTCATGTAGTACAAAATTATGCTTAAGTATAGTAGATGCATTTACAATGGGTCTAGATAACATGTCTACAACTTTTTTATGTATGCGCTTTTTATATCTGATGACTAAATGAAACTGTTGTAGAAAACCCATCCATCAGTAGTGCCTTGTTTGCTGCAACTTAGTTTGGGAGTGTAGATATTGAAGTGGTTGATGATCAGTATGTATTACTGTCTCTTTTCCCATTAAGTAATGTTTCCACTTTTTCACACTCTGAACTAATGCATACAATTCTTTATCATATGTAAGATAACTAACTACTATAGGATTAAAAGTCTCAAAATGATAACATATGGGTTTACCGTGTTGTGTCAACACTGCTCCCATGGCATAGTCATTGTATCTCAAACGGTCTTTGTAGATTAGGTAGTGTTAGTACAGGTGCTGTACTAATCTTTTCTTTTAAGGTGTCAAAGGCTTTCTAATGTTTGCCTCCCCACTGAAACACCTTGTTTAATCCTGTCAAAGCATGTAAGGGAGCTACGATTGAGGAAAAATTAGAAATGAACTTCCTCCAATATTATGCTACTCCTAAGAAGCTTCTCACTTCTATAGCAGACTTGGGTTTAGGCCAGTTTACAATGATTGCCACTTTAGAGGGATCTATTTTCAATTCACCACCCCCTACTATATGACCCAAATAATTTAGAGATGTTTTTCCAAATTCACATTTCGAGAGTTTAACATAAATTTTTTCTCTTTTCAAAACATCTAATGTCTGCTTAACGTGCTTTAAGTGTTCTTCCCACATTTTACTAAAAACTAGAATGTCATCCAGATACACAATAACAAAATCATCAAGAAAAGGCCTGAGTACATCATTCATTAATCTCATGAAAGTAGCAGGGGCATTGGTCAAGCCAGAAGGCATAACCAGCCACTCATACAATCCCTGCTTTGTTTTGAAAGCAGTCTTCCATGCATCTTTCTTTCCAACTTTGACCTGATGGTATCCACTGTGCAAATATAGCTTGGTGAAATAAATAGCTTCCTTCAATTGATCTAAAAGATCATCTATGCGAGGAAGGGGATAACAATTTTTTATTGTTATCTTATTCATTGCTCGATAGTCAATGCACATTCTCCACGAACCATCTTTCTTTCTCACCAAAATAATTGGTGACCCACATGGTGATGTGCTAGGCTTGATGAACCCCTTCTCGAGCAACTCCTGCACCTGCTTCTTGATTTCAGCATTCTCTAAAGCAAACAACCTGTATATTCCAATGTTAGGCAATGGAATATCTTGCTGCAAAATAATATCATGTACTATTTCCTTTTTGGGTGGCAAACCTTTAGGTTCCTGAAACAGGACATCATACTCTGAAACAATATTTTCTATATCAGCTTGTTGCTGAGCATTACATCCCTCAAATACATTGGTTTTATCAGGTTTCTTTTCCTTTACAACCATTAGTAAGAATTTTTTGCATGAATTTATCATTCTTTTCATCTGCCCTGAATTTATGAGAGTTTAATTATTCTTGAGCTTGTGAGCTCTTACAAAGTATTCAATTCCATCTTTAACAAGTAGATACTTGTTCTCAGCTCTATAGAAAATAACTTTTCTATCATACAAGTAAGGACTTCCTAAAGCAATTCCACATATATCCAATGGAATTATGTCTAACTCAACCTCATCTACAAATGCTGACACAAAAGAAAACTTGAGTTTGCATTGTCTAGTCACTTGTAGTTGTGCTTTATCATTCAACCATCCTAATGGGTAGGGTTTCATGTGAGGTGTAGTTGCTAATCCCAATTTCTTTACAATTTCTTCAGAAATTAAATTTACCTGGGAGCCACTATCAAACAAAGTATCAATCTTTTGATGTTTGGAAATAACTTGAATATGGAAAAGCTCATGTCTTTTTCTCTCATGTTCTTCATCAATAATAGTTTGAGCAGAATTACTAGTAGATGCTTCAAAATTCTTACCTTTTATACCTGTGGCTACAATGATTGTTTCATCTCCCGAGTCTGACCCCAAATATTTCTGAATAGCTGCAGCAGTCTTCTTCTTCTTGCCCTCAGACTTCTTAAGTCTCAGCTCTAGATGCAGAATCCAACAGTGCTCATCATCATGCCCCTCCTTTTTACAGTGAGTGCATGAAACTTTGCTTTTTTGTGCAGTGTTATCCTTCCTTGCTTTCCACTTCTACTTTCTTTTATCCTTGCTCTTGCTTGCAGTTGGTTGGGATGGTCCCCCAACTTCTAGATTTCCATTCTTTCCTCTGGCTTCTAGATGAGTAGCTTGTACAGATACCTCATCTATACTAGTGGGATTAAACATGAGGATGGTATGCCTCATGTAGCTGTGTAGACCACCAATGTACTTCAAAGGAGTCTTTGGTGAGTCTAATGAGATCCCTAGAATCAATGCTCTCTTTCTAAATTCTTGAGTGTACCCTTGCACACTTTGCCCTTTGAACTGCCGAAGAGTTTGCCAACTCATCATGGCTTTTTGCATGTAGGCCAATGGGTAGAACTGCTTCTTGATCGCAAAAAGAAAGTAACTCCAAACAGAGATAGTATTACCATGTCTTTTCATGTTAGCTTGGGTTCTGGCTTCCCACCAAACCAAGGCAGTGCCTCCTAGGCGTAGGCTTCCCAGCTGAATTTTTCTCTTGTTTGAGTCGATGTTTTGCACTCTGCAATACACATCAATTTGTCTAATCCAATTGTCCAACTTTTCAGCATTTAGCTCTCCATCATATATAGACAAGTAAAATTTAACATCTAGCTTGATCAAAGATGCTTTCTTATTATGCACAAGGCTATTAGGAGGTGTGAGAAAACTCTCCTCTTTCCCTTTTCCTTTTGAATGTTCATGGGAATGAGACTCATCTTCTTCTTTATCTTGTTTAGAACCTAATGAATCTTCATCCTTATGCTTTCTAAAGTCCCTAGACATTTCTTCTACCATAGACTTTATAGCTAGGAAACTCTCTATGAATTGAGGGTCTGGCCCCATAGAACCTTCCTCTGACATTGTCTTCTGAGGATAGACTCTCCCAATTTCAGGATTAGTTTCGACCAACTCTCCTTCCCATAATTTGAGCTTTGATCTAGTGAGCATTCAACAGCTAAACCAACACAATCTTGTCTAACCTTACAACCTAGAGCTTTGATACCACTTGATCTGATAATCACCCTATGAGTGACCTCAGTTAAAGATTTATTAAATGAAGGTATTACAGACTCATGTGCTGGTGTGTGTCTATGTTATTTAGGCAACGAATCGATCAGATTGCAAATACACAGACACTTGAAATGGAAAACAACAGAGAAATACAGTAAGAAATATAAGAACACAAGAATTTAATAAGGATTTCACCCTATTCTCCAGGGCTATGTCTTCAGTCCAACTCTCAGTGGTGGCCTTCTTTTATTGTGTCTTAAGGTAGAGAATTACAATGAAGGAGCTCAATGTGAGTCTCTTGAAATGGAATTTTCTTGGCAGGGTGGTTCTTGATGCCCCAAGCCATTAGAGTACACAGACTCTTTTCCTTACCAACTCTATGACCTTCTTGTCTATAATTGAGAGAGCCCAATGTGGTGCTCAGTCTGGACAAATCCTCTCTAGGATTGCTTGAATCCCTCAAGCCCTCTGGTGCTCGATGTTGCCTTCGGTCAGCTCGGCCCTCTGTCTTCCGTTCTGTTGTTGCTTCACTATCTTTCTTCTCTTTGTTCTTCCTTTCTGTGTTCCATCCTCCTCTCGAGGTTCTGGTGTCTTTCTGCTTTTCCTGTGCATCACCTTCTACAGCTTCGCTTGGAGTTCCCTATTCGACATCATCATCAGGCCCAGAGGGAGCGGCCACATGTCCTCCTACAGCTGCGCCAATTCGCTTCGTTGGTTCAATTTTTTCGTTACATCGTGGAATGAGTCTTATGCCACCTTGGCGGTCAAATCGGACGTCCAATCTTTAGAAATTGTGGCTTAATCCCCCATCGATTCCACTTTCCCATCGGGCGCGATCTCAGCTGTCAGATCTTAGGCCTCCAGATCCGACGCCATACGCACATTTCGTGCGATTGAATTATTTGACCGTTAGCATGCGATCAGCGGCAGTTTTCTCTCTCCTCCGCTTGCCACGAGTCAATCTCTAAGTGGGATCGCTCCATTTTCGCAAATTCCGCTTACCGTTTGAGGGTGCCCCTGATCAATACCGTCAGTTTTTGGGGCGTGGGTCCTGCCTTTTCCTTTAGCCTTTTTTCCACGGTTTTCCCGGCTCCCACGTGACCGAGCACTCGAAGCTTCGCCATTTTGAGGTTTTTTGCCCAGCGATGCGTCTGTTTCCCGATCCAGGCCTCCCAAGGGCTAATTTCACCTCTCGCACAGCCTCCATGGGCCTCGGTCAGCGCACTTTAACCAAGGTCCTCCTCGTTCCACGTTGGTTGCCATTGCCACTTGTCTAGAGGTGTTTTTGATTGTTGTTTTAAATTTTTTGAAGTTTGTCCCAACCTGGTACAGCCATGGCTCTGTTAATCATTCTTTATGGATCCAATTTGGATCAATACTATGGTGCTAGGGCAGGATTTTCTGAAAGATGCACAAGCCATACCAATGGTGGACTATTGAAATGTGGCAACAAGAATATTCCAATTTTAATTTGTCCTTGAATTAAAATTGAGAATTAAAATTTGAATTTAGTCTCACCAGCTACTTGAAAAATAATTAATTAATTCATCTTAATTAGTTGGATAAATTCAAGCTAGAAATCTTTGTGAAGTCATGCAACAGTTATCCCTTAAATTAAGGTGATTATCCCTTAATTAAGGAGATAAGGATGAGTTGTATTTGAGTTGCAATTATTTAGCTTAGTCAACTAAGTTAAGTCCAGTTAAATTAGTTCCAAACAGTTTGAGGAACTAATTGTGAGTTCAGTTAGTAAATGCATGCATGCATCAAACTAGTGTACTCTAGATAACTGAAGATTCTCTCATCGATAACTCATGCATGTCAGTTCAGAAAAAGACTCAGTTTACATTAAAGGCAAGGACAATCTACTATCAGTTGCAAGAATTTTCCTATAAGAAAATCTCTTGCATGCAGAAGGAATTCATTCCTTGAGATTTGCGCAGTTTTACAGTGTGTTGGAGCAGTGTGTGAGATCAATGTCACACAAGGTTACAGCTAGATCACCCAGGGAAAACAACAAAAGGAAATAGGAGGCTTGGAGGGCAAAGGAGAAGGCATATGAGTAGTGTGAGGAATTGTACTGAGAGTTGGATAGCTGTGAGAGCTAAAGTTGTGTGTAATCTTGAGATATTTCCACTTGTATGATAATACAGATAGTGGGGTTTTTAGCTGAGGCTTTCCCTAGAGTATTCTTCTATGTTTCATGTGTATTGATTCTTCTTCTCTGTTATATGTGTTCCGCTTGATCTTGATCAAATCTATTAAGCTTCCACAAGTTTGATTATAGAAGTAGATTAACTATTTTGCTTTAGTTATATTGCATAATCAGGTTAATCTACAACTAGAATTTCTACATGGACCGAGATATTCTCTTGATTAAAGCTGAAGGACAAACTATGATGGTTCCAATGAATAGGAGGAGTTGCTTGGGAGATATACCAAGGTTTGCTTTGATGGCTTTGTATCCAGAGGATCCAAATGTGAAGCATGATTATTTAGAGCAAAGGAGACTTGGATGTATTACTCAAACAACGAAGGAAAGGAAGATAGTTGACTTTGTTGTAAGAGCTAGAAGGAAATATGAAGGTGGAAAGGAAGTTTCACACATCTTGAGACACTTGACAAATGCATCTTCTATAAGGGGTCTTCACCATGGAGTTGTTGATGAAGGAAGTTCGAGTACTTATTCTAAGGTAGTGGTTGGGGAAGATTATGTAGGTTGAGATCTGGATGGCATAGTGGATTTTTGCAGGTATGCCATGGGCATATATGGCTTTTAGTTGAAGAAAGACAAGCTTGAGAAGCTTGGTTGTACACATGAGGAGGTTGAAGCTATGTACAAGTACTTGAGGACACAATATCAATCAGATACATGGGTGGGTGAGAGCAAGGAGGAAACTTCCTGTTCCTTATTTAGAGATAGACCTTGGAGGATAGGTGTGTGCAGGTCATTGATATTTAGGAGGACTACATCACCCTTACAAGGGGCCTTGGAGACAAGGCTTCTTTTATTGACAGGTTGATGATGCTTGGATGAATGCTACTATATGACATCACATTGGTATTAGCATCATGGGAAGCATGTTGTAGATGAGATGATGGACTATGTCATGGACCTAAGCATGGCTTATTTTTACACTTTGCATGGATTCTTGATCGAGTTGAGATTGTGATAGGATGCTGAGAAACAACCAACGGTGACCAGAGGAGGTTCATTCTCATGGGTTGAGCGCTATAGTTGGATTAGCTACCCAACTAGTTCGATGACATGGGATCATGAAGTGCACCGAGTTTGTGTTAGATAGATGTCTTGGTTATGACTGAGATGTTTTGTTGGATGAAGTATTATGAAGTGATTCACATGGTTACAATACATGATGGGTTCAGACACGATGGATGTTGCATTGATGGCATGTAGTCGAGCTGGAGGGACCAACCTTGCATAATGGGGCAGCATGTGGGATTTGCGACAGATGTGGATTGATGACACTTTGTGACGATGTATGATGGAGTTGTCAAGGATGACAACCATTTAAAGTGGGGCAATATGTCATGACCATGATCTGAGCGCACTCATGTGCGACGGGTGATGGTGGGAGACGAACTTTGGTTATGTGCGGTGAATTGAGTTTGCGACAATGAGTGGGTGCATTCATGTAAACACACCCTGGCAAGTGTGCAATGATGAGTTGTGTCATGGTGCGATGAGTTACTTGGAGAGTTGAAAAACGAGATTAGGAAAATCGGCTAAGTATGGGCACATGCGACGTGTTTATATGAGGTGTCGAAAAACCGACAAGTTGGCGGACCGACGTGTGGAGCAGACGAGTTGGTGCGCCAACTTGCTGAGTAGATGAGTGGGTGGGCTGAGACATTACTTGCCATTTTCATGGGAAATTTGTGTGGTTGTCCTAGGCAAGCCAACCCACCTTAACTCATGGAGGATGTGTATATATAGAAGGCGACTTGGTGGAGAGAAGCATCAAACACGTTCAAGCAAACAAGCATTAGTAAGAGACTTGGGTGATCAATATGAAGGCAATTGGAGCAAGGGTGAGGTGCAAGCGGACCGAGGGCTGTAGTACTAAGCCAAGGAAAGGGAAGCGAGATGCAAGCGAGTTGGGAGGACAATTCCGCGAAGGATGACCCAGCAGGGTGGGCGCTCCTACCTGGCAAATGAGCTGCCGAGTGTGGACGAGTTGCGATGCAAACGAGTTGCCGAGTGCATATGAGTTGATGAGTGTGGACGAGATGTGGTGCGAATGAACTGTTGAGCTGTGGACGAGTTGCTGAGTTGCAATGAGTTGTGGACAAGCTACTGATTTGCGATGAGCTACGGACGAGCTGTCAAGTTGCGACGAGCTGTGGACGAGTGGCCAAAGTGCAACAAGCTACAAAGGGCGACCCGACCCAATGGGGTGGGTGCCTCTATCTAGTGATGAGCTTCACAACATGACGGATGTGGGCAGTCCTGAATGAAGAAAGTGGGTATTGTTGAACGGAGGGTGACCCGACTCGGTGAGGTGGGCAAGCCGATACAAGCACGCTGAGTTGCTGAAAAATTGGCAGAATTTCTAAGGTGAAATTTGGGGTTTCTTAACAAAGGTTGTACTTGTAAATAAAGTTTTAAAAGACTGAATTATTATTATTGGGCAAAACCTAATATGGGATTTTCCCCTCCCATTAAAAGAAAGTATTTATGTTGTGCATATTTATGATGATGATGATGATGTGTATGTTATTTCCATTGTGCAATGATGAATTCTTAGTACAAGTAAAGAAAAATAACTAACTGTTGAATGTTAGGTGTAGCCTGTACTCATAAGTATTGGTGAAAATAAAGTGGGTAGCAGTGCCGCACCTACCTATGTGCAGTTGTAAGACCACCGCTAGGATAGGGGCATGACACCTCAGGTGGTTGGGCTTGCAAGCTGATTCTCATAATCGGGCCTATAGGCCCAGCCGCCCAAGGGGTCGGGTCCTAGGGCAGGCTAACTTGTCGGCAACTCAACCCAAAACAATTTGAGGTTTTGCTAACAATTTTTTTTTAAATTGT